>JAAGAY010000313.1:0-45097 GCA_011801015.1 Ardeotis arabs | reverse complement strand
GTTTTTTTGTTTTTCCCCCCCCCCCCCCCCCCTTTTGTGGTTACCTGACTTAGCAGCAGGGTAGGTGCCTGACAGCGCGGTGTCATGGGGGAGCGCCCGCCCTCGCCGCCTGCGCCCGTCACCTCGGCCCCGACAGTGGCATCTCGATGCAGTGGGCACTGTGGATACCAGTAAGGCATAAAAGCATAACATGAGCATAAAAGCAGTAACATGCTTGCTGCCGTATATTAGATGATGACATGAGACATACAGGTGTATCACTTCATTAACAGCAGTTAACTTAATTGGTTCTTCTCAGCCTTGGGTATGAAGTGGGGAGCCTATCCAGAGTGCTGTCCTCAACACTCTTACTGCCTTACTTCAACCATTCTTCTGCTAAAATTGTTACAGTTTCTTAACTCATTAGACATTTGCGCAATTAATTGTCAAACGTGTTCTTGTCATAGTGAAGGACAACCCCCCCCCTATGATTTTCCCATAACTTTTATTTAAAATTGGAATAGTTTTAAACTGGAGTTTCTTTGACTTTGCGTTCAGCGGAGCTGGTGTCAGGACCTAGGTGATGCTGACTCCTGCACCAATTAGGACTAATCAGTGTCATTATAAAGGAATTTAGGATCTATCAAATTTGATATGCTTGCCACTAAATGATGAATGTTTCTGTCTCCACCCTCTCTCAGTGGTGGTCGAGGTCTCCTTGGTGCTGCAGATGGATTTGTTTTAAGCCAAGCTAAAACTCCGCGGGCTCTTCCAATCAGCGAGGCGCCGTTACAGCGATAAAAGGAAATGCCAGAGGAAGTGGGAGCAAAGCCCTCTTCTTTCTGGAGGAACGATCATAAAACCTTGGATGACTCAATTTTCTTTGCTTCCATTTTACACTCCGTGTAACTGGCTCCGTAAGCCTGATTTATGTTTTGCAGCATCTCTTCAGTGCCGCTGTGCGGAGCGTTGCGGCTGCGGGAGCCGAGCTGGTGGCTCAGCGTCCATGTGCTGCTCAGGGCCAGTGCTGAGGAGGAGGAGGAGGGTCTGGGGTGGGGAGCCGTGGAGAGGAGAGAGCAGTTAGGTGGAGATGGACCAGGAGTGAGCAGCATGGGAATGGGTGCCCTCTTTGTCAGCAGGGGAAACTGGGGCCCAGGAGAGAGGACGGCTCTGCTGGTGGGCCTGCACTCCAGGGGTGGCTGGAGGGTTTTCAAAGTTCTCGTTGCCCTCCATGAATGGATGTGGGAGACAGTGGTGGTGCTCTAGGAAGGGCTTGTGTTGGAAGCTTTCCATATAGATGGATCCTCGCCACCCTGTTACATCAAATTAAAAGATGAAGAGGCTTCTGTTTATCTTTAGAGATGGCCTGTGTTAAGCAGGGTGGTTCCTCGCAGCGGGACGTTGAAGGTCTGTAGTGCTCCGGGTGCAGCAGAGATGGAGGTGCTGGAGGGAGAGGTGGGGGTGTGGACTTCTCCTGAGAATTGTTTCAAGGGCTGTATGGTGGGACCACAGGGCTGGTGCTGCCCTGTCGCACACCAGGTAGAGTGCTTCTGTGTGGGAACTGGGGTTGTGAACATCCGGGGACTCGCACAAGGAGAGGGTTGGGTAGTTGCTCAGCAGGTGCTGTCAGCTGCTCCATGTACTCCAAAGTGGAATTTTAGCAAAAACGAGATCCTCTGTCACTGCAATGACAGAAGGCTGAGCTGTGGGGACCACCGAGCAGGTGTCTGACTTACAGACGCCTTCCCTGGTGCCAGAACAGTGTCTAAGCTGTTGGACAAATTTGCTGGAATTGGTACAGTATTTTGCAGTATTGGTGAAGTCTGTGATTCTCTGCAAGGCTGAGGGAAGCCACACAGAGCCTCTCACCTCAATTGTCATTTCCTAATCATCTCTCTCAGTCAATCACTAAAGAGCACCTTCTACAGCTTTTAGAAGTTTACATGCAAATTGAAATCAACTTTCCTCTTGAAGAAGTGCTGCGTACGTGCGTCTGAATAACGCAGTGCCTCGCAACCGAGCAGAGCACAGACATTCTGAATTTGGGGGATTATTTCACAACGTACAGGCATGTCCACAGAAAAGCAGCGTCACGCAGTGGTACTGAGAGCCCTCCCTGGACAGGAGGGGATGCTACAGCCCCCTGCTAGCGGCTTCCTAATTTCTGGGAGCCCACCTGGCCCGTAGGCAGTGATGTGCCAGAGCTGCATGACCTCAGGACAGACGGACCAGAAACAGGGGGTGAGAGAAGAGGGGCAGTAGCAGATTCGCCTACGGATTGGCTTTGTTAATTTAGGAGCCTTTGCACTCCTTTTTGCTGTTTTTCTGCAGCATGGTGGAGATCTGTGTTTGCAATGTGATGTGAAGCGCGAGATCGTGGGGCCAGCTGTGGGCTGGAGGTGCAGTGATGTGGGATGGGCAGTGTGGTCGCAGCCAGCTGGAGTCTCTTGTGGTGGGGGGATGGACCTGGAGATGGAGGAGAGGAGAGATGGAAACTAAAGAGGGAGAGAACGAGCTACAAGTTAGGGAAAAAAAAACAACAAAAAAACAAAAAAAAAAACCCAAACAAAATCCAAGTGGGGGAGAAAAGCAGGAAACTTCTTCATACCAGTCAAGCTGGTTATCTGGCTATGGGGTGGGCTTGTGCATGTCCCAGAAAAAGCAGCTGTAAAAGAAAATGAACCTGCCAGCAAGTGGAGAGAAATGTGATTGAGGAGGAAGCTGCTGGTGCCACTCTGTAAAATCTGGGCTTTGAAGGAAACTGCAGCCTTGGGTGGAAAATCTGAAGTCACTAAAATGGAAAGGAAGGGGAAGTCACAGAGCTACGCAGAAGGTGAAAAGCTCTGCAGAAACCTGATCGCTGCTGCCGAGGCAGCGGGAGCCCTGCTCAGGTAGGTGAAGGCAGGAACGGCAGCACGAGAACGAGCTGAGGAGCTTCCCCCTGGCAGTGGGGCTGTGACACTCATCACTGTTGGTCTCTTGCAGCTTTTTGAAGCACTTCCATCACAAAGTCGCACCTTTACCAGATAAACGAGAGGGGCCCTGTCTCGCTCTCTGTAGGGTCTTAGTCCAAAGCCCAGTGGGCAAGAGAAAAGCTCGTCCGATGAATGCGCTGGGCTCTGGCTCCACTCCAGACTCGTAGCCCCTGAGCGCTGTGTGACTCCGTTGATGAACGCTCAGCCCTTCCCCGAGCACAAAACATGTTTGCTGGCGTGGCAGGGTCCATGGGCATGGCCCCTCCTCCCCACAAGCATGGCTGGTTTGAGCCTCCCTATGTGTGCGGAGCCGTCCCTGGGAGCTCTCTGGGTGCCGGTGTGATGTGGCCAAGGGCGGTGATTGGAGATGGCCCCGATCCTCGATCTGACTGCGGGTGGGCAGCTGAGACCTGGGTGGAAACCAGAGCTCGCAGGTTCCCAGTGTGCAGGGCTCAGAGCAGGATGGGCTTGTGTCCCCTCACCTTGCAGGATCTCTTGGCTCCTGCTCATCCCCTTTGCGGCCTCCACCTCTGCAAAACCATGAAACCTGTAACGAGCTGTGTGAACCGCCAAGAGCTGAGGAGCCTGGTTCGTTGTGGGATTGGCAGGTTTTACTGATCCGCTTAAAATGTAAGTGCATATGGGAGTGCAGGAACCCTGGGAGGTGATGATAGGAGCTGCAATGTTTTCTCCAAGCAGCACAAACCATACAGTAGCAGAAATGCTAAATTTTGGCTGTCTGATTTCATGACATCAGATAAGGAATCAATCTTATATCTAAAAGAATAGTTTTATCCCTGTGGATTAAGTATAATACAGCACATAATGTAATACCTGCTGGCTCACAGCGAGGTTAATCAGACCTTCCCTTGGAGCTGCAGAGCACTGAGTGGGAGCTCAGGGGTTTGTTCTGCAGGATACGGGCACCTCAGCCCCCTCCTCCTCCCTGCGCTGGCAACGGGGGAAAGGATTTGACTGCACTGTGCTGATGGTGCTGCTGCTTCCTCCAGGTACAAGGGAAAACAGAAAAGAAAACCCTAAGAAAATGAGCAACATTTTTTTTTTTTTTTAAATTTTTCTTTAAGCAAAATGTGAGATTATTTTGAAATGGATTTAGTGAAACACGTCCAGCCCAGCAGTTAGGTCTCTCTCTGTTGAGGAGGAGGACAGCGTTTTCTCTCCCCGACAGCATCCCGCTGTGCTGTGCTCCCTGCAGCGGAGGTGAGTGAGGGCCCATTGATGCTGTGTGCCCAGGGAACGCAGGGAACAGGGCCCAGCTGGCAGCATTCCATTTCCAACCTGCCCTGCGGGAGGTGGGATAAAGGATTTAGGTCTGTCCTGAGAGATGGACAGGCTGATGGAAGAAAGGCTTTGAGTGTGGAAGGCTGGGAGGGTGCTGTCCCCAGGGGACAGTATTTGGTGGGGACGGGCAGATCGGTCCCCATCATGTGCCTCTGGACACTTGTACTCTGCCAGGCTGGGCTCTGTCCCACAGGTGTCTGTCTGTTCGTCCCACGTGATCCACCGCAAACATCTGTCCTGCTTTTCCTGCCATGGAGCCTGGATGTGAATGCTCCCACCATCCCGGCACACGGCACTGCCCGCCGGTGAGAAAACCCCCAGTCCTCTGGGTTTGTGAGAAAAGTCTGTGGAAAGGTTTCATGGCCTTCTCTGACAGTTCTGGGAGGGGGAGGGGAAAAAAGTTTCTTTCTTCCTATGGGATACTCCAGCCTTTCAGGCACTTGACTAAACATTTATTCTGGTGAACTGTTCACACTGCGTCTCTGTGATCCAACGGAAGCGGTTTGAGCTGGGTCACTAATAGAAACCAGGTATTTGCATTTCTGTTTCAAACTGTGTTCAAAGCATCAGGCGCGAGAGATGACACTTGGGTGAGTGATGACTGCGTTTTATCGCTTGGCATGTGACTCACGTCTGTCTGATGCTCTTATGCCAGATTTCCAAAAAAACCCATCGCTTGCCTGAGGATGGGTTTTTAGAAGTGCATCATCTAATTCAAGTACAAAGCAGATGAACAGTCTTATAAATGTGATCAGTCATTCGTCTGCTTAAGTCAAAGCATTATCTCTTTGAAAATCTAAATACCTGTTCATCTTCAATCAGAGCTGCTAGCTCCTGTTTTTTTCCCAATTTATTTGTTTTTAATATCTAGCTGCTAGTACAGCTGCACTCCATGCTCAAATGCCAGGGGACAAAACGCTGGTGAGAGCATCTCGGGAAAGCGGTGTGATTTGTGTTTGCGCGCAAACAGTGACAAAATTGAAGTGTAAATAAGGGTTCAGGCTGTATAAATCTGACACTGCCCTGGCTGCTGCTCGGTGTAAATCCCTGTGTCCCAAAGGGAGGAGGCACAGGAGGGTGTCTTGGCTCCGGCTGGCTGCAGAGGTAGGTAGGTGAGGAAGGAAGCGGCGAACGCAAAAATCTCCCGGCTCTGTCTCTTTGCAGTTGTGGTGTCTGTGCTGCACCAAGGTTGAGGCTGTGGTGAGCCTGTTGCCCATTTGAGAGAGGGTATAAAACCCGTGCCCGTCCCCCACAACGGGCTTGGTTTCTCTGCCCGCACTGGGCAAGGCCCTAAAATTGCCCCAGTGAGCCCTGTGATATTTCCCCGCTCCCTAGGAAATGCCCTTAAACCTCGGGCAGGATGTGCGACTGTGCCGCAGGCCCGACACCGGGGGAATGGGGTCACTGGGCAGAGGGAAGGGCTGCTGCCCCCAGCTCCCCCAACAGCTGTGTTTGGGGAGAACCAGCTTTTATTCCAGGAGGGGGTTTTCTAGGGAAGCAGAGGGTCCGGCTCCAAAAAGGAGAGGTCAAGTCCTGGGGAGAGGTTTGGCCTTGGTGCTGCTGAGGGCTGTTTCCAGAGAAAAAAGTGTATTTATAGCCCGGCCCAGAAATAGCAGCTTGATCTACCCGCAGTACCACAAGCCCCTTCTTCCCTGCCAAGACATTTGGGGTGTCTGAGCCATTTCGGATATTTTAGGCACGGGGCAACATCGGCTGCTATCAAAGCTCGCATGGAGGAGCAGGAGGTGTCTGGGCACGGCGGCAGCAACCCTGAGCCCTCTGCCCAGGGCAGCGCATGGCCTGTGCCAGCCTGCCCCGGAACTGTTTGCTGTCTGAAGGTATTTCCAAGCACTGAAGTCTATTATTAGCATATTTATCTTATTTATGTCTGGGGTGCAAGTATGATGGAGGAAAAAAAAACCAGTCCAACTCTTCTCAATCTCTCTATTTATTCATTCCCCCCGCGCAAGGCTGCCCTTCCTTCAAGGAGCTGCGCTTGGGGCAGGGAGAAGGCAAGTCCCTGCGTTGCTGCCCATGCCCGGCCCTTCCCTGGTCCGCAGCTGAGAAGAAAGCCAGGCCGCTGCTTTTTATTCAATTCCTGCTGTGTTCTCGAGGCCCCAAGGCTCACAGCTTCTGCTCCCTGCGGAGCTGGAGCTGCTTCAGCTGGGCTCCAGGAGGGCCCAAAATCGCGTTTTTCTGTACGTCGCAAAGCGGCTCTTGCTCTGCTGAGATCTGAGAGAGGATGCAGCCAGGGATACAAGGCCCTCGCGCTTCTTGAAGTTGTTCTGTGCGCATTGGGGTTGGCTGGGAGCTTCTGGAAAGGTCTGGTTTGCCCCCGCTCTGTGCCAGGGCTCAAAGCTTTCAGCCCTGCTGAAAAACTAAAGGTGGTGACAGGAGGCTCCTTTTGGAGGGGAATGTTGAGGTTTCTATTATTTAAATAAAACTAACGAAGTAATGCAGTATGGTTCAACTTAGCTTATAGGACAGAGAAAAAGTTATAAAATCCACAATCTTGCATTTACCTCGAGCAAAGAGTTCGTGCCCCAGGCCCCCACCCGTCCCAGGCACCCACAGCCACCAGGAACGTGTGGGGCTGTTTCCTCTGCTTTGGGTCGCTCATGGGTGCAGATGGGTGCTGGAGGGGAAAGGGGAGCACTGTGCCTGCTTTCCCCACGGATAAAGGTTTGGTGGAGCCGCAGGAGCCTTTACAGCACTTATACAAATGAATGGAAAAGGTGGAAGAAAGGGGCTGGACAGGAAAGCAGCTCTGCTGCTGCCCTTGAAGGCAATGCCCAGCGTTGGGCCTTTTGGACCCCTCTGTGCTCTCCTAAATAGGGGGGAGCTTTGTGCAGCCTGAAGGAGAGGAGCCCGCAAGGCACAGCCGTCAGCGCGATGCAGACACGCGTGGCAAAGGAAATGGTTCCATCAATTTCAAAAGGCTCAATCAAGGCTAAAAATCCGTACGCATTAAGATGAGTTTTGTTCACCGTAGCATTGCATTGATTTGTCCTGTACCGGCACTGCTCCGCGTAGGAGTGGGATGCGTCCCCATGGGGCCACTTGCGAGATCAGATCTATACTGCGTGCAGCTGGGGAGTAACTTATCTGTGAAATTGGCTGCCTAAAGGACAGCTGGTTTTGCCACTGCATTTTCTGGCTGTGTGTTCTTTCCTGATAAAAGGGAAAAAAAAAAAGCTTCATCCACCCTTCCCAATAGTGGCTAGTGCAAACTAAGTTTTATATATGTAATTTGAGGACTAGGGGGCAGCAGTAAGACCAGGAGCTTTTGGAAGCTATTAAATAACTGCTTAGCAATGATTAAGAAATAACTTGGTTTCCTTCCTGCAAGAGAGGGTTGGACCTTTCCTTGCCCCCCAAGCGCTACCAGTGCGCGTGAGCAGGTGGGAGGAGGGCACGGATCCCTGCAGCTGCGAAGAGCCGATGAAATGACATAGAAATGGGGATTTTCTCAGTAACAACAGGGGGCTTAGCTTTGCCTTCCTGAAGGAAAAGGAGAGGTGGAAAAGGCCACCAAATCCCTGCTGTAGGATCCAGGGAGAGACAAGCTGGGTTGTTTTCCCACGAGACAAGCAAGCAGGAGCAAGGGCCAGCCCTTGCCTGTTGTTGACTATGCTTTGCTTTCCCCATGGTAAACCCCCAGTGACGTCCTTGTGTGAGCTTGGGTTTTGGAGGAAGCTTCCAATATCCGCTGTTAGCATGAAGCAGCAGCCAGGGTCACAGCTCATCTTAAGGCAGGTTGTTTTCACTGCTTAAATGAAATAACTGCATCACAGCAAAGATAAAAACCACCTACCTGGGAGTTTGCATGAGAACGTGGGGTGGTCATGTGCTTTTCATGGTCTGTTTTATTTGTTTGTGGATGGTTTGTTTATGAAATGGGAGTCCTTACACCGTGCACACTCCTCTCCGGTTTAACCAGCTCTTCCTCATGGTAATGCCGACCGCAGCTGCTCCGGAAGGAGTCCTTGCGTTAACATGATAAATGTGACCATCTTTCAGTGGTTTGATATTATAGAGGCAGGAGGTTTTGGCCCATTGCATTTGTTGTGGTGTTTCTCTTTCGCACACTCTTGGAGAGCCAAATGCTAGAAGTTGAAACCAAACTGTAAAGCTCATTCTTAAAAAACTAAAAAAAAGGATGAATAATCCTGACCCAAAACTGAACAGCATGGCATCTCACCTGGGCACATCCATCTTGGTTTTGAGCCAGACAAACCAGGCTTTTGTGGGCTGGATCCCATGGTGGAGGCCAACTTGAACCCTCATGTGTAACGGAGCCCCAAGTCACCCTCGGCACTGGCAGGGATGTTCAAGCAACGCAAGTGACTGAGGTGGGGTTAGAGAGTCAGCGGCCGTGTGAGCGGGTGGAGCATCCATCTGCCATTGCAGTGAGAGCAGGAGGTGGCAGGGGTGAGGTGTGTGATGAGGATAACGTGGCAGGGTGGTATTTCAGACAGCAACCTCACCGTGTTTACACCTCTGTGCCTCCCTCATCTCTGGGAGCTGCCGGCATCTGGGCTGTGCGCGGCCCCGCTCTGCCTGTGCCAAGGAGGGACGTGGCGAGGAGTGTGTCCATGGATGAAATAGCTGATGGTGGAAAAACCTTCACTGCGAGGTGATGAGGAAGAGCCCGATTTCATGAGTTCTGTTGCTCTACACTGTCTCTGGGGTGACATATCACCCCTTGGGCTGGGGCAGTGCTCAGAGCTGGTCCATCACATAATCTCAGTGCCTTCTCCTCTCCACTCTGCCTGTGACTGCCCCTCCCCTGAAATCTCCCTCCCTCTTCATCAGGTTAATCCTGTACAACTGAGTGAGAGCATCCCTGGAATGCGACTGAGCAGGCGCTGGGTTGTTCCAGGGCAGAGCTGGACTTGCTTTTGATGTTTCATAAGGCTCCTGGTTGTTCCCCACGTCTCCTTGAGCATTTGGCTTGGTGGTGCACAGGCGATGCAAGGTGTAAGTGGGTAGGAGATGTGTGTGGGAGCCCGAGGACGAATGTGTTGCAGCCACAGGGCGAGCACCATGTGCCGCATCCTTGAGCAACTCCTCCTGGCCTTTCCTGGGGGTGAGCGGGTTGGGCTTATCCACTGGGTTTTTTTTCTGGCTCTGGTCTCACTGGCACTGGCCAGGCATCTGCTGGGAACCCTTCACCCCAGCACCACAGCGGTGGTGACCACTTCTCTCTCACACGTCCCCGCTGCAGGGTTAGTCACAGCCGAGGCCTTGTTTTAGCTGGCTTGAACGGGGCTGCTGTGCTTGTGCCTCTCCTTGGAAAGTCGAAATACAGACAAGGGTGTTAGGGGGTACCAGCTCCTTTCTCACCCTTTTTGGCCTGGGTCAATCAAGGCCACTAGGCCAGGCCTAGATTTCCAACCAGACTCCAGGCTGAGCCAGGGCTCCATCGTAAAGCCTGTGTTCCCTCATCTCCTCTTTAATATTTATGTCCAGACTGTAGAGGTCGGAAGTACTTCCAATCGATAAAATAGTTTGACAAAACTAATCAATAAAACATTATAAAAAGCAGTGAAAGATGGAGGAGAGATCCATTGGCTGTAAAGCACCACTGCTGTGTGCAACTGCTCCGGAAAGGGAGCATGAATCGCTGGCGGTTTCCAAAATCCGCCTGTTCCCATGGGGTGAGGAATAGGAGCATTTAACATCTCCAGCTACTGGGATGGGGTGCGTGGGGCTGTCACGGCATCAGCAGAGCATCTGAGCTCTCCTCTAAGAACCAAAACCACTGGAAAACCTCTTGCTTGTGGGCCCAGACCGATGGCAGAGCCCATGCAGAGGCTCAAGGTCCCCAAAGCATCCCCACACCCCTCGGCACCCTCCTGCCTGCGTGGGCTGGGGGGTAGGCAGGGCAGTGCAGAGCTCAGTGGTGGTGGTCTGAGGGCCTGGTCTGAGGGTCAGTGCTGCTCGGACATGGGGCAGGGGTGCTGAGGGGTGGGTGGCTGTGTGGCCAGTGTGGCCGGGTTACTGTACCCCGGGGATGGACAGCAAAGCCAGCCTGATGCTGTATCAAGCTCCAAGAGCTGCAAACAATCCAGGTGATGTGATGTCTCACGGCAAAAGCACAAAGCCGTTCCTCAGGGTCTGGCTAAATTTGCCATCCATTTAATCCGGAGAAAGTGACAAACAAAAAAACCTGAAGTCCCAAAGCAGGGAACGTCAGAGTGCTCTGCAGAGCCTGTGTTATCGCGGCAGCCACCCACATTATTTTTCCTTTGGTTAATTAAAGCCCAGGAAATGTAAACTGTGACGGTTCTGCAAAGAGGAAGCGATACCACAGATTGCTGCCTCGGCAAAGGTAATTATGACGTTTGTATTTTTTGGTTTAGTCTGCAGCCGTAGGTGCGTAACCACCGGGCACCGGCTGCCCCTGCACCCTGCTCACGAGGCGCCCTTGCCGCCGGGTGCCCAGCCTCGGGGTGAAGGCGGGTGCGAGGCGCATCGTGCTAAGGCGTGCTCTCTCCCAAAGTTCAAACCTCACGATGCTGTCCGCTCTCAGAGGATGGAGAGAATTTAATTCAGCAGCTCGAAGCCTGGTGCCCTGCGAGCCAGGTCGAGAGCGGTGTGCGAGGCGGTGGAGGGAGGGAGCTGATATGGATTTGCAGATCTTGGAGTGGCGAGTGAATAGGTAAAGCCAAAACCCAAGCAACTGCTGTGCTGTACCAGGGATGGGTGCACCACAGTGAGCAACAGGTCACCAGTATTGCAGAAACACAGGGAAGGGGGGAACACAGAAACATGCATCTCAACCACCACCTTTTAATTTGTCGTGAGCACAGGCCTGCATGCAGCACATTAAGGCTGAAATCCCCATCAGCCTGTGGGGACCCTCTGAGCACAGCATCTCCCAGGGCTCTGTGCCAGTGCCCTGTGCCACCCAGACACCAGCAAAGAGGCTGGAGAAAGCTGAACTGGAACCAGTCTTTTCCCTGGGAACCACTAAGGTCTTTAGGCAGTGGGAGCGCCGTGCCTCGCGCAGGGTTCCGGCTGGATTCAAGCTCCTGATGTTAGCTAGATGTATTTATATTACCGTCGCAGCGCTAACAGCGCTCGGCTCTACGGGAGCGTTGTAAATATGAGTCTTTCCCTGTCACCTGCACTCGCCTTGGTTTTAGAGTACTCGGTGGTGCCCGGGGTATTGAACAGCACTCCGGCTCTGACTGATGGTTACAGATGCACATGAGACAGAGAGATTAGCAGCTCAGCTGTCTGATTAATATGTAAATGTACCCAGTTACGTGTGAGTGCTCTTAATGAAGTAACTCACGCTTCTGCCTCCATATATCAAAGGTGATTGATGGAAAAAGCACTTTAGGTGCCTACTGGAAAGCGTGAAAGTTGTTTTTGTCTATCTCTTTCCTTTAAAAAAAATCTGTAGAGCTAAGCCTGAGATTTCCTAAGGGAGAAAAAACAACCCAGTTTGAGTTTAATCTAAACTAATCCAAATTGTTGGCCATGCTCCTGCAGTATCTGTAAATTCTCAGAAAGGACTAATCCATCAGGATCTTGTATAACAATCTGCACGGTATCTTAAATAAACCTTCTCTTTGGCCGTAGCTTGCAGGTGACACCAACTGTAAATTATTTGATAATACTTTACATGAAGGGCTGTAGGCTGGAATGAATGTTGTGGTGAAGGCTGGAGGCCCCGGCCCCGTGGAAGATGTTCATGCACTGCTGCTTCCACCCCGGCCTGCCGGTGGGGTGAGCGGTGCCGTATGCTGGGCTGCATCAAATAAAAATCCGGAGGCATCAACAGATTTGTGCGATTAAAGCGCTTCCCAGCTGGGGAAGGAACATGGCCTGAGAGCTCAGACCTGCAGCGTGGGGTGCCAATGGCTGTGCCAGGGCAGGGGCTGTCACCTTGGCATGTGCCCCATCCCCTGGCCAAGCACCCGCGTGCAGCTCGGGGGGCAGCGGGGCATGGGCTGCCCCTCCAGCCCGCAGCCTTGTGACGCCTTTTTTCCTGGTGGGGAGGGCAGCCCTGGAAACACCCCCTGAGAACACCGCCATGAGTCACATCAGGCTTTCATCCTGCCCCTCAAAACCGCCGTGTGTGTTTCAAGATCACTCTCTGCAAAATAAAGACCATTGCGCTGAAACGGGTTGTGGGGTGGCAGGGGGAAGTTTTGCAGTGCTGGTAAAATTTGGCGCGATGCTGCAAACTAAGCACTGCGTAATGTCGGCTCCCCGGGACAGGAGCTGTAAAGCGCTCAGTCGCTGCAAGATCTCACGCTGATAAAACACACTACAGCACGTGGCTGTCAAAGGAGTTTAAAATATTCAAATCTTGTTATAGCTCTCCTTTGCTTCATCCCTCTCGCTCCCATAGGAATTTTGGGGGCTCAGAGCACGCATCAGTTCCACCTCCTCTCTGGGACTCGCAGCCTGGCCACCCCTGGCAAAGCCGGGCCGAGCGGGAGCCCTGTTCCCCAGTGCTGGCCCACCAGCTCTCCCAGAACATGTCTTGTGTTGCTGTCTCCTTGTCATGGTGTCTTGTGGCCTGCTGAGGCTATAATTGCTTTGTTCAGAATTTTCCATACCTCTAGCTGGGTTGTTTTGGTGTTGGTTTTAAACAGCCAGAACTTTTTGAAGAGCAGGGGTTGGAGCGGTGTGACCTTTCCTTGTTAAAAATATTTGCTGAGGTTCTCTCTGCAAGTGGAAATGTTATCTTGGCTGTTGCGCGCGGGAAGGGGGATTGACAAGGCAGAAAGGCTGCTGGCCTTGATGCCACCAGCAACAATGCAAACCACTGCCGCGTATCCACCGTACGCAGGGCTGGTTCCAGCTCCAGAGAGGAGGATCTGGGACACACAACTCCCCATGTGCTGCCTTGCAGGACAGTGGGTGTGAAGGCACCAGGGTCACCTGTGGCTCCAGCCAGGGCAGCTCGATGCCGGCGGGTGCCAGCCCCTGACCACCGTTTGGACATTTGTCCATAAATAACCACCATTGCTGGCTCTGAAGTTTTTTTTTGTTTTTTTTTTTTTTTTTTACTGTCGTCTTTACTGGCAATCATTCTCACATTTTTTCCCCTAAATGCAGCAACCTGGACACACACTCTGGCATTTTAAGTGTTTCTTTTTATTTCTCCCAGTTCCTCTGATGCAGAAGAATCAACTCCTTGTAAACAGCAGCACAGATAATGCTTTATTGTGTTCTGGATGACAAATTGGTTTGGGATAATTATTAGGCTGATGTTTAAAGCTCTCAATGCAAATCAATACAATTAAACATGAAATAATACTTCATAATTCATGCGGAGAAAGATCTTTGTCTCTGGCTAATGTTTCAGAAGAAAATGTTATATGGGAATCGTTCAGTCCCTGTTACACCAGTGTGCAGCTACTGGGTGCTGAACTGGGACTGTAATGCTGTTGTTTTTCTGCCTTGATGTCTCATGGGTTTTCCTGGTCGTTCTCCTTTGCTCGCTGTTTCTGTAGTAAAATACAGCTACCCTTGCAGTGGTCCCCCAGGCCTCTGCCAGGAATCCCATCCTCCCTGGGACGTGCTTTGCAGCGGTAGCTGGATGCTAATGCCCCTGCTGCGGAAGGAAGGGTGTCCCTGGCCAGCCTGGAGAGGGGAGAACCGGCAGTGTGGCCACCGCCTGAGAGGGTCCCCAGTGCTGACCCAAAGTGTTGAGGGGCTGACCCTTCTCTTGTTTCTCCGTGACAGCAGAAACAGTCGGTGGTTTCAGCATCTTGTTCCAGACTTCCATCATCTTCCTGCTGTAAGTTCCCTGTGCTGCCTGCTCTTCCCACCCTTCCATGAAAGGTAGGTAGGAAAGCAAATCAGTGGTCATTTGGGTTGTGTTCCCTGTGAGCTGAGCTGTTCTTCAGCCGGGAGATGTTTAAGGGCTTACAAAGTGCAAAATAGTCAAAAAAGGGTTGATCTTCCTGTCAGACTAGGTAAAAACACAGTAAAGGATACAGCTCTTCTTTGAAAGACTGAGGCAGCGAGACTGGTCCATCACCCCCTCGCAGGATGAGTCAGTGTTTGTAACAGGTGTGAGACACCCAGAGCTGATTATTTATTCCTGACCAAGATGATTTGATTTCACAAGTCCCATCTTTGGAGATGTCCCTTGCAGTTAGGCTCTGGGGTCCCTTGTGCACCAGTGCTTGCCCTGCTCCCATTTAAGCCATCAGTCAGCAGCAGGAGGAGGTTCACTGGGGTGGGTGGGGATGACCATGGCTGGTGGGCTCAGGCTGTCCTGGAAGAACAACAGCCTGTGTTCTGACTTTTAAGTCAAAATTATCTATAGATTTTTACCCAATGACTATCTGGTGGTTTTGAAACAAATATTCTCAGTGTAGACTGAAAAGTAGGATCTTCAGAAAAGTTGGTCACTCCTTTATTAAATGTTATTGTAGCTCACAGACCTAATGTATCTATTTCTATACCTCTCTCTATATAAAAATATGGAAGTAGCATATTCACTTTGCTGTCATGTAGCAGCCTACTCATGTATTAATAATTACTAACAGCACAGATCTTAGACCCTTCTGGGTGGAGAGTGTCCAGGATTTCCGCAGTTTGATCCTGTCTTAAGGCTTCAAATACTTTGATCCTACATTACAAAAAGAGGCTTAAAGTTGTTCAAGAGACATCCAGTATTTTCAAAGCCAGATTTTTTAATTTGACACTGCTTTAAAACTCGGGTGCTAAGCAGAGCCAACCTCTGTGTCCCTCTCTAAGGGCCAGCGTTGTGGGTGTGCATCACAAAGTCCTAAAGCAACTCCATGTTGAACTCAGCTTCTCTCTCCTGTTTGCGTTCAGCCCTTTACAGCCATATCTGGATCTTTTATGGCAGATTTTTTTTCTTTTTCAATTCTAAACCAATTTAAAGCCTTTTAATGGCAGTAAGTGTACACCTGATCTGCCGTTTTCAAGCTGCAATTTATGTTGTCTCGCAGCAGCATTAATTCCAGCACCCGAGGCGGGAGAAGGGCTTACTGCCGTCAGACTGATGAGCAGGAATATATCTGTGCTATTTAATTAGGAGCAGCAGCCGCTTCCCACAGAGCCGCTCGCGCGTTGCCCGGAGGCAGCCCCAGCACCAGCTGCCCTGCGAGGCATGGGCCAGCCCCGGCCCCCAGCTCGCACCCACCCACAGTGGATGAAAATTCCTCTGAGTGGGGAGAACAACCAGGCTCCCGGCCCCTCGCCAAAGCTCCTTGCTAGTCACAAATTTGTCAGATCGACCCCTAGGCACAAACCCCATGAATTTTGGACTGAGGTTCAGCTTGAGTGCAATCTTGTTCTGGGGACCCTAAAGATAATGTATTGCACTGAGTAGAGTGAAAAAAAAAAAACAAACCCCACCCATATTTTCCTTCCTGTAGGAGACCGTTGCTGGTTTTCATTCTACAAATCACCCTGGGTTCAAGGAAGACTTTTTGGCAGTCCTGGTGAGTCCTGCTTGCTCCAAACCATGTGGGACAGAAAAGTTGTCACTGTAGGAGTGACACTGGCTGACTATAAATTCTCCATATTTTCCAAAACCAGTGAAAAATTATCAAGGAAGAATGCGTACTGGCAACAATCTTTGATCTATTTTTCAAGGGTGGAAACGAAATCCTACGTCTTGCGATACAGACGTAAACCATCAGGAAACTTGTATCTGTCAGAAGAGGTGTAGTGCAGGATATTTTCCTTTTCCACTCTCATTGCCCCTGGCCTTGTACGTGGGACAAATGCTTCTCATCAGCTCCTGGGAAACTCCAGGGGAAGGGAAAAAAAAAAGACTAGGAAAAAAGGCAGATAAAACTGGAAGCAGCAGGATGTGATGGGTATATTTGCATATAATTTTTCCTGTGTGAGAACAATCATAACCCACTTACAGGGGAAGGATGACATCAAGGTCTACCCTGACAGCAAATCAGTTTTCAGACCCTTCATTTTTTTCTCCCCAAATAAGTTTTTCTGCAGTTATTTTCCTTTATAATCTGGGCCTATTGAATCTTCCTGGGATTTATGGAATGAAATTTGGCATAGCTTTGTTTTATCTGTCATGCCAGATAAATAAACATAGCCTTATTAAGGGGGACTGGAAACTGTGGGGTTAAGGGATAACGATGAGAAATGTGCCTGAACCGGAGATGCAGGCAGCGGTCAGACACAGGCAGCTTGGCGGGGTGGGTCCAGTCTTTAATCATCTGGCTTAACCGTACAGATTGCCAGCGAGCCCCCGCCGCTGGGAGAAACCAGTTCCCAACCCCTTCTCTTGAAACATTTCCTTGTCTAATTCTGGCTCCAAAACTCTTCTACATTTGAGAAAATGGGTTTTCCTTTTGTACGGGAAGGAAAATGATACAAGCAGAGCTCAGTGATTTTCAGATTATACTGGGAAGAAAAGGCATTTATTTGGTCAGGTACCAGCTAAACTCCGCAGAAAAGCCATTGACAAGGCAGAAAAGGCACTCAGTGCATGCAGAAACATTCAATAAATGTATCCTGTTTGGGGAAAACAAGTTTCAGCTGCAGTTGTACCACGGGATGGAGACTCCCATGGTGACGCCGCGTGTGCAGCACAGCATGGGCCACCACTGCACGCTCTGCGCCGGGGGGTTCAGGGGACTGGTCACCAGTACTGGCCCCACAGCTTTGAACCGGCCGTACCGATTTACAGCGGCGCTTGGGTTATCACTGTTGGGCGTCAGGGAAAGCAAACTGCTGCTGTGCCAGGGCTTGAAAACCAGCCGGGGGCGGCCCAGCTTGACACCGGTCCTAGGCAAACACGTAGCAGCGTGTGTGAGGGTATGACTAATGAAGGATGGAGAGTTATTCCATCACTGTAGGGTTACAGAAAAGAACTTGATATCTTTTTAATGAGATTGCAAATTAGACTGCTAAAGGTAATAATGTTGTTGTAATTTACAGAGATATTTGGTTCTTCAGCACTATTGATTAAGGAATTAGAATTATATACAATTAATACAGTACATGCTGAGTGGATTTTGAGCCAGTGGCTTTACAAGCCTCACAACACAGCTGCAAACAGGGGAGCCAGCGAGCTTGTGTCTGCCCAGCTCTGACGGGGCTCGGGTCTTGCTTGCTCTTTCACGATTTAACACATCTGTCAGTGGTTTTGGGGAGAAACAGAACGTTCACAGATGACATTAAACCAGAAGAAAGGTGAAGAATGAGGTGTAGTAAGTCACCGAGGCTGAGCATTTGGGCTTTGTAGCTTGGCACAAATAAACAGTGTTTGTTTTTTAATAAGGTCAAACATCAAGCCCTGCATCCTGGAAGCCAGGGGCCAGCCTGTGTTTGCAGGGCAGAGATTTCTGCCCAGAGAAGCAGGGAGCCAGGAAACGGCCGAGAGATTACGGTGAATTAAAGCTCCTCGTCCAGAACTGTAGCCTAAAGCTATAGGAATAATTTTGGTGGGATAAAGAGGGTAATTGCAGCACTGGGCAGGAGATGCTGTTTTTTCTGTGTTGGATGACACGTGAATATTCCTGAAACGCTTCCACTTCTGGTCTCTTAAGAAAACGGCAGCAGCCGTGGAAGGCCTGGAGAGGAGGTGGGGGAGCATTGTGCATTGCAGTTTCTGCCTGGCAGAGAGGGAAGGAGCCGTGCGGCCGCCGTCATGCTGGCTGACCGCAGGGCTGGCTGAGTGGCGTGCACGATGCTCGGCACAGCTGTCGTCCCGGGCCTCACTGCACGCACCCCACCGTGCCGAAATGCCGGTGCCTTCCAGAGGTGCTCTGGAAAGGTGCGTGGAAACGCGGCTTTGGTAAATGCTGTCAGGGGTAGAAGATCCTGCCTTAGACAGCTGAAGGTGGACAAATGCAGAGCAAAGAGGGTGGCCCAGCAAGCGCAGGGGGCACTGGCGAGGGCAGTTTGCTGCCGGAGGGCTCGGAGCAAGGAGCAACCCCTCTGGGATGCATTGCAGGAGCTGATTACAGGGTTCTTTCTGACCTTATAATCTAGGAGCTACACTGCACATTTAAAATAATCCCCGGTGCTGGTGGATTAAGTGTGCAACAGCTCAGCCCAGATGAGCTTTGTCTTTCTAAAGCCCTGCGTTGGAGCAGGTTGCTCACTCCCACCTCCTCGCTGTGGCTTCATGCGCTCTGGACACGCCGGTGAGGAATCAAAGCAGAGGGATCAAAGCCATACATTTTGCTTTTCCGCTTTGCCCCTGCCTTTTGCTCCTCCAGAGTTAGTTGGTGAGAGCCAGCTGTGGCCTTCAAGCATTAGAAATATTTAAAAATCATCCCCTTTGCTCAGGGGAAAGGTGGCACAGCAAACAACCGCCACGCTCCCTGAGAGATCAATAACAGCCTGCAGGAAGCTAAATCGTCCTTTATTAATCTGATGAATTAGCCTGATACGAGGAGGAACAGATCAACAGCATGGAAAATAAATGCACGCCCTGAGGCAAAGCTTGTCAGCTATGGAAATAGAAGTGTCTTTCCTTTTATCCATAACAAATAATCCAGAAAGTTAGGCTAGGAGACCAAAGTGACTTCTGAGGTTTATCAGCGCTACGCGGATAGAGAAACTCACTTGTCTCTTTGAAAAGCAATTACACCATCACACAGACAAGCACTTTCCCCGCTGTGTTGCTAGATGAGAAAGCGTGAATATCTTCCTCCTTACACTTGAAGAGGGTCTGATTCAGCAGAGTACTTATGTACTTGTTTCAGCATCAGAGTCATTCAAGGGAGTTCAGTTTTAGCCTTGCAGAATCAGGATCCTGGAAAAAGACGAAATGAAACAGCGTCGTGTTTCCGTCTTGTATTGAAGGGGGGAAAAACGAGTTTTTGTAATAAGGAGCAAAAAGCAGCACCTCTGAGCAGCTCACTAGCGAGGCAGCCCTGGCCCTGGGTTTTCCCTCTGCCTTCGTGGGAACAAGCTGCACACCACCAAGAATTTTTGTGGCTTTCTCTCTGAAAACGGCACGATGAAGCCATTTCTTATAAAATGCGGTTAGCTTTTTGAAAGTCTCTGCACCGCCTTCAGTTGCATTGATTTGACCCAATCTGGGCTGGCTATTCTGGGATTTTTGAAGGAAAATATTCAGTTTTGGAGAGACCCCCTGCTGCGAATCGTGCCCCGGTTTTCTTTTTCTTTTTCTTTCGGGAGCAGGGGCGCAAGCATAGCCCAGCTGTGCTCTGCCTGGGCCAGAGCAGCCCAAACCCAGCAGCTCTGCAGCGAAGAGCTGGGGCCGGTTCTTGTGGCTGCAGAAGAAGTTTTGTTTCCTGCAGCTGCATTGGCCCTGCAGCGCTAGCGGGAGCTTTTGCACACCTGCTAATTTCCTCGTAAAACAAGCAAGAGCTCTCATGCCGGAGCCAGGATGACTGAGATGTCAACTCTCACATCATGTAGTGTTTTCATAGAAATTTCAGTTTTTATTTAAAAAGTCCAAGTTTCTAGCTTAACCTGGCAGAAAATGCTTGAAGTACTTTTAAGTCAGATTTAGGATTTGCAGGCACGTCAGAATTTGAAAATAGTTGGACACAGCAAAGTGCATTGATAGATATGGCTTTAAAACTACCATTGGGGGGGATTTTTGACCGTGTGCTAAAGTGGCTCTGGAAGATCTTCAGGCTGAGAGAAGAGCATGGATCCTGGTGTATTTTCCTAAGAGAGTTTGGGGCTACATTTTCCCCACTGAGCTCTAGAGCCTGCGTCAGGCTAAAACATTGGAGTCTCTAATTCAGCCTTTCCAACTTACTTTTATTTTTTATTTGATAGAAGATACAAATACATAAATAATCCCTTACAGTCACTGGGCCTGTGCAAGCCACAAGGTATTACCAAAAAGAAAGGGGATTTCGGCAGGTGCCAAACCCAATTCAAATGATGAACTACCTTCAGTGCCGACGGTTTGCTCGTTTCCCATCTCTATGGGCAAATATGATTTTTTTGAACCTTTAATCTACCGCACTGAATAAAGTTATGTAGATCTGGTGCAATGAGGCAGGCTGTTAAGCTGTGATAGGTATATCATGGTCCTCTCCCATTCCATGAAATTGCTTTACAGCCAGGCCATAATCACAATGACAGTCATGCTTGATTGAGTTTTGTCTCTCTGTTAATCTGTGGAATCATTTGCAGGTGAAAATGAAGAGCTGTGTGTATCTGTGAAACTGGAGATGCACTGAAAAATTATCCTTTTAATACTGAGCGTGGAGATTCTCCTGTGTTATTATAGGAGTGCGTTTTAGGATTAGAGTTTTTGGAAGCTTCTCATTATAACTGTGACTTATTTTTTTAGTGGCTTTTCCCCATAAAGTAATACTAGAGATTAAAAAGCATATATTTCAGGTGATAGTGAAAAACTGAAGATTAAGGGAAGGTACTGGGAATGTGAGCGCATGAGAGATGGTAAAGATGACTCATTTCTCTGATGCATGGGGTGAAAGCTTAACTGAAAGGGTGAACAGATGAGAGGCAGAGCACAAGTGGTGTTTTATTGTCAGATCCTGAAAAATGTCATTTCAGATGCTCAGGGGAATTCTGCCCGGGCTCTCCCATTATGAATGCAATTTGTTGTATGTGAAGGAAACCGATGGCTAGGGGACAGGTGGCCTTTCACAGCGCGACAAGGAGGACAGCAACACTTTCCAGGCAGGGTCTGGCTCGTAATAGCGTGTACCAAAGGAGCCAGGAAGGCTGACTGTGTCCTTTGCTGATGAGGATGAGTCGAGGATGAGTCAAGGAAAGGTACAGCAAAGTGGGGAAAGGGTATCTCGAGTCTACAGTAGTGGAAGGGCTTGGTGGGACTCGCCAGGTCGCCAAGCGGCTTGTGAGGTTAAATTCACCCCTTGCAGCACTGGAAGGGCTTTTCTCCCCCCCGGTTTTGCACAGCGGGATGTCTGCACGCTGCTGCTGGAGCCTTGCATGGCTGCAGTCATCCTGTGCAGTCCTGGGAGGTTCTTGTTGCCTCTCTGAAATGAAGATAACAGCCCTTCTTATCTACAAGGCTCCTCTCAGATATCAAGATGATTAAGCACACACGCTTGTAAAATGTGCCCCAGCATCTCTTATTATTGATGAAAACGATGATGGGGAGCAATGAGTCAAAGTGAAAAATCAAAATACAAGATGAGGCAGTGGTGAGATAACGACTCCCCAGTCACCAAGCTTCTGCCCTGGTTCTTGCAGCCAGAGCTGCTTCCCACCTCGAAGGAGAGATCCTGCCAACAACCAGGGAGCCCCAGCTGCAGATCGGGCAAGGGGGTTGTGGGTGCTCCGTGTTGAATTGCGACCATAGAAGTCGGGCCCCTCACCTGAGAAGGGGTGTCCCCCCGCCACGGTGTGCGGTGTGGAGCAGTGCCAGAAGAGGATGTCAGGAGGTTGAGCTGGGGAGGGGGTTGCTGGAGACAGCTCTGCCCTCCTCGGGCAGACCCAGTCTGATTTTCCCCTCTCACTTTGGGAAAGAAGAGGAAGAGAAGACAAAATGAAACAAAGAACACCTTGACATATTAACTCACTTTTATGCTCAAGGTCTGTGTTCTCAGGCTCCCCACTAGCTCCCCTCATCTGCACCCAATTACAGGCCCAGCGAGATGGTGACTAATGGAAGATCTGATCATATTTCCGTGAAAATCAATGGCAAGCCTTTCCTGGTGCGGGACCAAGCTTCTGCGAGGAAAATGCATCTTGTGAACTAACAAAGTCAGTGGGAGAAAAAAAAAATTATTAAAAAATTCTTTGCAGTAATCAGCTTTTAAATTTAGCCATCCAGAGACTTTTGATCCAACCTAAGTGGAAAATTGTAACCTTTGCTGAAGAGCGTGATCCTGTTCAGTGGGAGGTGGCACGGTGCTCCAGATCTCGTGGGCTTGAAGCCAGACGGAGTTTTGGTTTTAGATCTCATGTTGACTAAGTTCTCCTCTCTCATTTCGAGAGGGTACTGTTACTGTAAGGGAGGATATTCAGATGATCGTTGCCTTGGGCCCTTCAGAAAAATTGTCACATTTTACATTAAGGGCAACCTTCCTCACATAGAACATCCCTGCAATTAATTGTCTTGACACATGATTAGTACCTAGGGGCAAGGACGAATCGTTCTGTTGATTGGGCAGGGATGCATTATTAATTGTATAAACTGGCTCATAGTCAAAGGACACAAACCAGGGGCTGTGGTTATTGTCACTGTGGAACTGATATTTGAAAGAGCGCAGGAGATTTGTGGTGGGGCAATGCTCCTTTGCCATCACAATATTAATAAGATTCTTTCACTGCAGCTTGTAAGAAATTAGTCTTTAAGCCTGATTCCCCAGCAGCACCAGGTTGGTCGGTATTTGTGGTGCTGTGCCGCACCTTCCCATTTGCTCCTGTTTGTTTTCCTCTCTGCACAGACATGGCAATGGCGTGATGATGTGATGTCCCGTTTAGAAATTTAGCTCCATTTTCTGTGAGAAAGTCATTTTGAAAGGAAGTAAGTTCATGAAGGATGTTACAAGATGTAGCAGAGCAGAAGTAAAAAAAAGGAAAAAGAATAATAATGATTGTATCGTGTCATTTATTCTCTCTGCATCCCCTGTAGATGAAGCAATTTTATAGCTATTGTTACACTGAGCAGGATCTCTTCTTAGTATTAATTACTAGACAATATAATACAATTGGAGCCTTACATTCTTCACTGAAATGAATCCTGATGTATCTCACTGCTGATTACAGGCTGTACATAGCCATGGGGATGCTTTGGAGGGCGCACCCGGGCATACAGGAGGCCGCCACAGATAGGGAGGAATGATGGCACCTCAGAGGTGATCACAGCACCCATAGGTGTACAGGGAAAGCTGCCCTGTGGAGGTCAAAGAAAAATCAAAAGTCGCAGGGAGGGAGGCATATGTGAGTTGTCATACATCATGAAGATGGGGCCAAATATTAAGGCATTTTTTTCAGGCGGATGCTATTAGTTGTGCCCCGCAGCACCTGTAGCATCCCTGCTAACCAGGAGGAATTTTCACGCACTGCATTTTATTAATGCTCATTCACTTTTTGTTTCCAGGCTGTGCAGGCTCTCACGGGAGCAGCTGGCAGCTGCACGCTTTCAGTTATGTTTTGTGTGAGCAGCTCACGTGCTCATTTCTAAACCCTCCTGACATCTCTTCAGCTGGCGGTGGTGGTGGGTCTCCAGCGGTGCCCTCGGTGGGGAGACTCCTGCCCTCGCCGCTGGTCACGCGGCCTTGGGACGCCCATCCTGCCCCCAGCGCTGTGCTAGGATGGCTTGCCCGGCCGCCTCACAAACTGGTTGCCTGCATGGTGCTTCGTGCTGTGCCGCCAAAATTTTTCATCTTGACAGCATCTCTGCTCTCGTTACATTAGAACTAGAAATTGTATGTACCAACTTTTTAGAGTGACACCTAAAGGGAAATGCGTGTTCTGTTACACACCGTTAGTAAGTGCCTTGGGCTCCAGCAATCTTTTTTCCTGCCAGCATTGATTCATTAAGCAGCATACTGAAGTATAATAGTGGCTGGTATTAGGTTATATCCCCCTTGCTAACCAGACTCTAATTTTTCTTCTTCATTTTTATTTCCAGTGTTTTTGCATTGTTGTAATGAAGAACAAATTGTACAGGAGCAAAAGCACCTACTGAATTTTAGCTTTTTGGCGGGTGCATTTCTGCAAGGCCTGTGTATTCCTCTGACAGGAATTTTATGTATTTGAAATTCAAAAAGAAAGGCTTCTTGATCTAAAAATTTTCTTTACTTACTTGGGATGCCAAATTGAGAATAAATTTCTCGAATTTAAGCATGTTCAGGAGTAGCAGGCCATTGTATCTGATAATGCACAGAGATGTCCAGGGCTCTAGAAAGCTTACGTAGAAGACTAGGCAGAAAAAACAGTAATATTAAGCCAGATATTGAAAGAAAATGGTCAAAAAATAAGACATCCTAAGAAATACAGAACAATACGTTCCCTCCCCACTGGAGAAAAACTTGATTTGAAATGACAAGAGCAACCCAGTTTTGGTTTAGCTGAAAACAAGGCTCAGTGCGTTCAGAGGTGGTCCTGCGTCGTCTTCTGCAGAACGCGCTAAAAGCTTGCAGCACCCTGGTTTTCACAGGGCCTAAGATCTGCACCCCCCGTCCTGTGGACATGCAACACTTTATTTTTTCAGTTGATCATCTTCGCACTTGTGTCAAACCTCATAACAACAGGATTAAAAATAAACTAACGTAAACCACACCATGTAGAACATAAGGTGTGTGAGCTGCTTCCTGGGGACCACTCAGGGCACACGGCTGGGAATGGACAGGCAACCGCGGTGCTCAGCCGAAACGCTGCCTGGCCCTGCGGTTGAGTGGGTTTTTGCATCTTGCTGAATTGTGTTCTCAACGAGTTGCACAGAATTCCCTTGGTTTCTGGTTTCTGCTCTCCATTTCACTCATGGTGATGATGCAAGGGGAGAAGTGACCAAAAAGCTCAACCTACCAGGAACTGCAGCATATCTCACCCCGTACAGCTCCCATGGCATGAACACTATCACTAAAGCCTTTTCTTTTTTTTTTGTTTTGTTTTAAAGCCAGGGCTTAGGAAGCTTGCATCGGTGGCATGTTGCTGGACTTTGTTTCCAGGTTATTGCCCCGGTTGCTCAAGGTGCTGCAGGCGTGTGGTGTTGTCCTGGGGCTCTTGGTGCCCCACGCAAAGGCCAGCTGGCTGGCAGTGATGACCCCTCTGCTCTCAGGGCTTGCAGGAGGGCTGCCTGCATGCAACCGTCCTTCTGCCTTGGGCAGGTAGATGCCAAAGGGGTCAGAGCTGCAGGACAGCCCTGATGCCTCAGCAGCCCATGGTGGGCTCAGAGGAGCAGGACTCCGTGGGGAGGGAAGGGCAGAAACAGTGGACAAGAGGAGAAGGACGGTGTTTCCCTGCCCACGTTGACTATGATCTTTCTCTTGACAGAGGGCTTGTTTCTACAGCCACTGCAGATGACTTCTTCCTTCAGCTGAAGCCCCATGTCAGACCCCGCGGTGCCTCTTGATGCAGCGGTGAGCAGCTTGGCTTGTACAGCTCACAGCAGAGCCTCCCCAGTGACACCCGGCAGCCCCAGCGCTGCCCCGGGTGCAGGGAACCCGAGCCGGCTGTGGATTCACCCCATAACCACTCCTTTCCCTGTCCTGTCCAAAATGAGCTCCCTGCCCTGCTTCTACTAACATCCTGAATTTGAAAACATCCCCAAGTATTAATGACTTCAGAGCTGCTCCTGAAAAAACCCTGAGATGATTACAACTGCAATAACAGTGATATACTCATCTGTAATAAAAGTCAAGCGCACTGTTAACCAAATACTTCAGTTCTTAATTCAATTTAAATCCTGCTATGACAAATTTACTCCTTTGAAGTGGACAAAAAATATTTTCAATGGATGATGTGTATTTTAAATTGATTTTGAAACTGTTATCTTAAGATACACTAATGACAAAGACAAGACTTGTGTGGGTGCTCGGGGCAAGACTACGGCAGAAACATTCCTCAATGTGAATTTATTACTGTTTTCACCTATTACATTATCACCCGTCATGTATTTTATTATTGTTAATAGTTAATTTGCATATTAATATTTATTATTGCTCTGGCCCTCAGAAGGATTCCAGGGCTCTGGAGATGAAAGGGAGCACTGACAAACTCTTGGCACTCCAGCTGCAACCTGAACGCGCTCAGCCGGCGGCAGCGGAGCGCCTTGCTGCACGATCGTATCGCTCCACGTAGGCAGAGCTGAGCTTCGTGTGTGAATTTCAAACACCACCAAAACTAAAATGGAAAGACAGCCCTGAGAACTGGTGAGTTTCCCCATGTCAGAATTTCCTGTAGCATCTCTGGTGCTCTGGGTGTGGATGACCTCTTCTTTTATTAATTTTTATTGTAGGCGGTAATTTGTGAATAATTTTCTAGGTAAAACAAAGGTTGAACTTTCGAAGCAAATGTCCATGACATGACCTTTATATCTCTTAGTCACTGTCAGGCTTCGCTGAGTGCTCCGCACCTTGACATTCAGTAAAGCAATAAAGAAATGAGATGTACTAATGTAACCTTTATAAAAATAGTTAAAATGATAGTTTAATTTTTAATCTCCCACTATGGTGTTAAAATAAGCTCAATAAACTTTGGTGGTAAATTATATTCAGAAGGAACTCAATTTAAATAACATTATAGTTATGATAGTCAGCAAATTACATCCTGAACTGCTGCTTCAAGAAAAAAACCCACACATTTAAAGTTGAGCTGTTGACCTTTCCTGTTTTTTGATAATAATTGGGCCACTATTCAATTTTTGGTAGTCGATCTGGAACCTTAGGTCCTTTCTTCTTACATATCCTGCCTGGGCAATTGAGAGAACACCTCTCAGTAGCCAGAGCAGATGAGTTTTATGTGTTTCAGCTGCAGCATTGTGTGTAATTTCATCTTTATAACAGACCTGCACAAAAAAAGGATCAAAAGACTATTTGAGGGGAAGATGAAGAAATGAAACAAAAGAATGGTTTAAGCAAGATTATAAAGGTGTTTGATGGTGAATGTAATTTCTTGGTCTTTGTATAAAATGGCATGGGCTGAGTGATCATTGCAGACCGGGCAGTAAAATCAGGCTGAGCTCGTGGCTCTGGCGGTACCTGTTGCGAACTGAAAATGCCATTGGCTCACACATACAAAAGCGTGCTGTGTGATTATTGACATGTATATATGAGATAGAAGTTATTTAGAAACGTATATACAAGACTACATGTTGCATTTTAACATGGAGGGATCTTAAACTATTTGATGAACACATATTTCTCAGGATTATTTTACCCAAAGTGTGTTCCTTCTGTAGTTTGTGGTGATACAGCAGTTTTCATCCATTGACTTGGATGCAATTTTGATCTCCATTTTGTCTAACGGAACAAAATGTACTCGGGCAGGCGAGGGACATGTGCCTGGCATTGGTTTGGTTGGTTGTTTTAATCCATGAGAGGCATCGACACTCGACTTCTTGTTCTCTTGTGAATTTAAATCCTTCTCCTGTAGAGCCAGCATTTAATTGCCTGTAGTGCTTAGAGAGAGCTTGGCCAGGGACCATAAAAGTACTTTGATAAGCAGGTAGGACTAGAGAAAACAACAGTGCCTCAGCCCTGCTCACCCTCTCATGCATCTCTGACTGCCCAGCCTGGCTCCAGTATATTGCTGTGGAAGGGGACATGCTGCCTGTCACACGGAAACTGCCGGGGAAGCTAAATAGAGAGAAAATACAGTAGTGCCACCGGCTCAGCTAGACCAGGAGCTATTATGGGAGGACTGACTTTATGTCTAACAGCTGTCTGGAGGTTTCTGTTTCTTTGAAGCTGAGGACAGCACAGTGAAGGTGTGGGAGGTAATGTTCAACGAGGGGAAGAGAGACAGAGGAAAAGCAGAGCTTGTACTAATAGGGAAAATTTGCTGGAGGGAAGGAAACAAATCTTACCTCTGGGTGGTAAAAAGGTGGATGCACGTTATGTACCAGTGGGTGCTATTTTCTGGAGAAATGGTGGTATCTACTAGCAGGAGATCTGGGTTGCAGTACTAAGGTTCATTACGTTGTTCCCGCTGCTGCTCTAGGCTTAGGTAATTTCACATTTTCTCTGTAAAGAAATAATCTTCTCAATGAGTGTTACTGTATAATTTTCAGTGAATGTAATTTTAAAAGGCTTCAGTAAAACAGCTCTTTACCCCTTGAAGGAAACTGAGATGAGGTAAAAAATTAGTGATCTGGTTTCATGTGATTAGATTTCCTCCAATCAAGGCAGCAGTGAATGTACTATATACTATATACTCCATAACAGAGCACCAGCTGTGTAGAACAAATGGATTATGATACTTTTTTAAAATGGTGGTACTATAAAGACTTTGTGTCTGTATACCTTTGCCATTGGAAGTGAAGAATGATCTTTAAACATACGTAAAGCAAGCACATAATCTTATCTCCATAAAAGTTACTTTCACCTTCTTGTGACTAATTAGGAACATGGGGGCTTTTTTTAAGCATCAGTCCTTTCTTCTTGAAGACTAAGGCAGATAGGTGTGTTACAGACGCTGAATTTGAAGGGGTTTCACCCCTATGATTATATTGTTACTACTTTGATCTTAGTCGAATTGGGGGCATTTATGCACTCTTGTGAAAGACAGACATGACTCGTTCAAGGGGGGCATCTCTGCTGAGAAAGGTGTGGACTGAAAATGTGGTGCTTTATGAAATGATCCGACCTCAGGTGCCTGGAAGTTAAGCAGAACATTTCCACTGGCTTGTAATCTGGACATGGCTCAGTCAAGGGAAAAAACCCACTTCTTTTCTTTTACATGCCATCATAGAGTAAAGAAGTTAGGTTTACATCTCTGAAAGTTTTGTAAAAACTGAGGAGATTTTGGAAAAGTTACAAAAAAAAAAATTGCCCTAAAATCTACCAGGATTATTGTACTGTCTATTAGAACTGATGGGTGAAAATGTTGCAGGAAGAACAGTAAAGAAGGAGCTTCAACAACACAAAAAGGCAAGTATTTTATGAAATATTTATGTAAAAACTAATTAAATGAAAATAAAATCAGAATTGTATTTTGCTTTAGAATTTGCACTACAACATTTCAGTGAGAGAAAAACCTCTCATGTTTGATGAAGAGCTCTCTGAGGTAGGAAAAATTTCAAGCAGGAGATTTCTGCCTGGTTTAGCTGTCAAACAAGAGCAGGAAATTGAGGTCAAACACTTACATTTAGCAGCAAAAGGATAATGTGCCTGCTAGGGCCAAGTGGCAAAGGGCTGGCACCGTTTCCTCACCGGGCACTGGTGTGGTACGGGACTGTCCCGTTGCCACTGCATTGCTCCTGCCCAGTGGGCTGGGGTCTCTCTGGAGGGCTAGGGTCCCTCCAAGGGCAGATCGCTGCAACTTGGTTCCTGAAAATGTTCCTGAGCACGTTCCTCTGTAAGCAAAGCCCTAATGTGTTTTTTGGACAGCCCTGAGCGTGCTTATGAATAGTTTATAGTAAAAGCTTCCACAGAGAATATAAAAAGCAATTAAATCTTAATGGCCCAATGTTTACATTTTTTGAACTACAGGTTGGAAAGCCTGAGTGCAAACTGTTCAGGCACAGCTAACATTTTTGCTGTAAGGGGATTTGTGATAAGCACTGGGCAAAAAAGGTATCTAACCCATCTACTCTCTCATTTTTTCTTACACATTTTCCTTGTACCACTAGAAGTGAGAGCTTTCAGTTATATTTTAGAGGACCATTCCCTCAGAAAAAGGACTGTTGGTAGCTGCAGATGTGAGGTCCCAGGGACAGGGCAGCCTGATCTCACCCAGGCAAAGAGGTCAGGATGAGGATGCTGTCCTCAAACACCATCAGGGTGCTTAGACACCATCAACATGGGAACCATGATGACTACGTACAAATAAAAAAAAGACTCAAGTGTGACGTACTTTATAATTGTTTTTTAGGAGCCAATCCCACAGGTGCAGCAGCCTTGTGGGGGGCTCTTTAGCCTGGCTGGGACTAGGGACCCACCTCACCTACACCTGCTAGCAAACTTTCATAGGTATGCTATGCCAAGTCAAGCAGCTAGTTTCATCTCCAAGTAAAATTTCCCCTTTAACGCTAGGGAGGATGACATCTTTGGTGCCTTAAGCTTTCTCCTGCTCTTCACTGGCCATTGCCACTTCAACTTGGGTGTAACCCATGGGCCAAAAGACCCATCAAGGGAGGCAAAGTCAAGGGTCGAAAGACCCATCAAGGCAGGCAGAGGCAAAGGCTTTCCTTTCAGCCTTGCAGACTTTGTGTCTTAGTGCCTGAGGCATTTTTATTTATCTTAAAATAGTGTAGCAAGCCACCACGTGCAGTCTTCCTCATCTTGTCCCTCTGGCTCTGACATGGAGGATTCAGCCATGCTTTGGACACGTATTCCCAACCAACGGGGCGGCCAAATCCTGCCAGCCTAGGGGGACATGGTTCTCTGAGGCAATTGTGTGAGAGTGCTGGCTCTCAGAGGGTACCCCTCTGGTACGGATTGAAAGCAGTGACTTGAGTTATGTGGATCCTCTGCATCACCCAGACTTCATCTGTGTAGCTTCTAACCTTTGAAAAACCCACACCAGCCTTAGGGAATGGCCTTAAATGCACAGGGCCGTGACAGTGATATGAGGAGTAAGAGCCTCTCTTGGCATGTAAATGTTGTTGTCTTGGCCAGCTCAATCTCATTTGCTCTTTTCTCTCATTGTATTTGATTTAGTCTGCAATCAATAGTGAAATGAAAAGGACGTGGGCGTACTCCACCCACAGACTTTCACTGTGCTGCTTGGAGATGCCAGATCTGCAGGGTTCTGGTTCTGCTAATCTGTGCTACGCGCTGTGCAGCGCGGGAAGGGGCTAAGCACAAGTCGAATGCTGGCTGGTCCTTGCCTAAAGATCGCTGCTCTCCAAAAACACAGGCTTCCTGTTGTCTGCTGAGAGAGGTTTCACCTGCTCTTGCTACAAGCAGGACAGCTCTGCTATTGATTTCAGTCAGAACAGGAATAAAACTACTAATCATCTTACTATCAGTGTAGCTTATGATCTGATGGTACAGCCTGGTATTTAGCTCAGCGCAAGTTTTCTTTCCTGGACTGAAGCAAAGTAACTCTATTGCAGTCTTTTGTCAGTGGGAAGAGATAAAGATTATTGAGGGCATTTTTCAGGATCTGTCAGAAAGAAAAACAACGTTTAGTACGCACAGGTATTTAAAAATACACAAGCATCATATGTACTTGTGTGTATACACACACACATCTTCAGTTCTGTTTATTTTTTAGGACAGAAATTTAATTTTTCTCGTTGCTGAAGTCTGTGATGTAGGCCAGAAAAGCAATCTGTGCCCAAAATACTAAGGCAAAACTTTCAAAGAACAATTAGTACAAGCAGAATATGTTCTTTTTTCCTTATTGAGATGGTGTTTGTTTTGCTGACAGCCTGGCTTGTGAAATGAACACACAGTGAAGCCCACTGCCAGTGTGCTCTGTACAAAACACTCAGAGTGGAAGGGTGTGTGTCTGTGTGTATTTCTCTGTACTGAGACCGGTGTAACATCACCACGGCAGATCTGGAATGATTTCTGAAATTAAAAATCTCTCCTTAGTGCAATGAGAGAATACATGTAGGGCTGTGCTGAACTGTTTGCTCTAACATTTAGTTCAAACCTGGTTAATAAACTACCTAAAACCTAAAAATAATGATAATTAAAAAATCTATCTGTATATTTTCCCGTTGTGCTGTTATAGATAGACTTATGATTGGAATCTCAAAATATTAGAAACTCAAGCTGGAAACAGGGATGTGCACACTGCGCATTTTTATTTTGCCATGAGCAATGTTTGGTTTCAGGTGAAGCAGTTTGCGCATCACCACAAATTGATAGTATAGGATGATGAGGTGAGCACAGCCGCAGAAGGAACCTGGATTTTACAATAAACTTATCCCATTGGGATGAAGTGGTACATATTGAATTCTGTATTTACGAAACTTCAGCGCGGTGTAGTTTGCCTCACCCTACAGTTGTATACTGGGAAGGAGAGAGCTCGTTATAGACCAGAGGTTCATAACAGGAAAGCAATTCAGTATGCACTTCCAGGGCGGCGGAGACCCTGCACTCATTATGTGCATTGTTGGCACCATGAGAAGGGGCTGGGCACTGCTGAAATAGATATCAGGTAAAATACAAATGCACAGACAAGAAGGACGGGAGAAAACACTTTACCCTGTGAGTTTTCAGAGTTCAGTGAAGCCTATTAGAAAAAACAAAACAAAATATTTGAGAGGCGACCTGACTCCAGAGGATAAACACTTACACAGGGAAAAAATAATGGGTACCAAAGGGCTTTTTAACTTAACTCTGAAAAGTATAATGAGATCCAGCGGATAGAATCGGGAGCCAGACAAATTCAAGTTGGAAACATGACCTACATTTTTAATAGCGAGTGTGATTAGCCATTGGAACAAAGTACCCACAAAGTAGTGGATTCTCTCCTCTTGATGGCTTTGAATCAAGACTAGATGCCTTTCTGGGAGATAAGCTTTAGTCAAAAATAGTTATGCTTTAGTCAAACACATGTTACAGGGCTCTATATAGAGGTAATTGGGGAAATGTAATGGCCTGTGATATCCAGGAGGTCAGGCCAGATGGTATAATGATCCCTTCTGGCCCCAGACTCAATGAATCTCAGAATGAATATAAATGCTATCATCTGGATGTGCATTTGAAATAATTGCAGGCAGAGATTAGACACGCAATTGCATATGGTTCAGAATTGATAAACTTTCCTCCCCTGCAGAACAAAGGTCCTTATTTATGCCTAATTACATGGTGCTGTTGTAATTCAGATAAATATCCATTAGGAACTAGGATGAGGTGTCAGCAAATCAATTTTAACTACTGTGGGTGTGTTGTGTGGAAATCTAGTTCCTAAAGTTTATATTCAACTCCAGACTTGCTCGCACAGGAATATATCCAAGAGAAGCTCCAGCATGGACATTTACTCCACCCTGAGTGTCATTATATGATTTTGCCCTGTTGACTTTGAAGTTGATTCAGTTAAATCATAAAGCCATGGAGGTCCTGATTCCCAAAACAGCTGGGTGCCTAATGCTTATGACTACCCATGCATTGCCGAATTTTACGGGAAAGGGTTGTTGAAAGACTAATAGCAGAAAATAAAAAGGTGCAAGCTCTGTGAGTAGTTTTGCTTATGCTGACATTATCACAAATGGCATCTCCGCTTGATAATGCACATACACCTGCAAAATTGCCAGCTGTTGCAATGCTTTTGGAGAAAGAAGTACGAAATATTAACTGGTAAAAGAAACCGCATTAAAACACAGACAACGTTTAATATGTATTTCCCCATATAATGTAGCTTTCAATTTTAGTGTTATCTCACTCACAAAGCATTCAAAACAACTGCACAGGTAAGCAGTGAGACCGCACAGAGGAAATAATATTGTTAAAGTTCAGTGAAATGTCGTCATTTATGGTACGTGTGTATTTACCTGTGCTCAGAAGATAAATGTTGACGAGTACAAAGAGTTTCATTCATAAATGTCCGTAAGCTTTCGTATCCTCAGTCCTCCCCCAGAATCAACTCCGATCAATGCCACCAAACACCCACTTTCCAGGTGATGAGAAAGTTTATTTTTTCAGGTTCTGAGAACTGTACAGAAATCCTCACAGTAGCTAACGTGCCACTTGAGAACCTAAAATTTTGAGGTAAGATTTCCCCTGAGCTATATATTTAATTTAAAGGGGGAAAAAGCCTGGATCTACAGCTGCCCTTACAACTATTCAAACATTTGAGCAGGTCTGTGGCACTCCAGTCTTACTGGTTGGCCTTTCTCAAAGTGAATGAGATCTGAACCATCCTGGGGTATAAAGCTGGAATCTGCACCTGCATCCAAACTTTATTTATTATAACCATCTTCCATTTTTTTTTCCCCAAGCAACGTACATAGAATATCATGACTAACATGGAGGCTGTAGAATTATATGTTAATATGTCAACTTTAAGCCAAGGTTTCTTTGGATTCTCCTTCTGTATCGATGCTTAGAACTTTACAGCTAATTACACATTTGGTAAACGTAGCCTGCTTTTTCCAACCTCTTTTATTTCAGCTCAGAAAGGAAACATGATGATGGTGACTCTGCAGCTACTCTGTAGAACAACCAGCGTTGCACTGAATCTCAGCATTACTTTCTCATGTGAATAGCAAGGCTCTGTCTGCAGATACTATTCGATACAGTTCTGAATGTTTTGTTAGATTACACTAAAAATGAAAGTGACATGAAGTGATGAAAATCATATTTAAAGTTAGCTGTGTTTTAATGCGGCGTTTTGCCAGTTAAATATTTTTTCAAAAACATTGCAGTAGCTGCTGATTTTGAAACTGCTTTTTCAGTACTTCTACAGGGATGGCATTTACGATAATATTGCTGTATCAGCAAACCACCAATACAGGTATTTTACTTTTGTCTTGCTTTATAGCCCTTTATACAAGGCCTTCCTATAACAGTTCTGCAGTAACATTAATTTTGTAAAGGTCCTGAAGGTCATTCTTATTTTCAGTCAAATAACAATAGCTAAGAATTTTAATGATGCTCTTGCATTAGTCTTATAATTTTCTGAATTGTTATAAAGTTCAACAACGTATTAAAATGTCATTGCTAGGGATGAATGAAGCAGCTCATCTGAAAATGAAAATCAGCTCAAATCTTTGCAGGTGTTCAAAAAAACTTCACGTAATTTCATCTTGTCTCCCCTACCTCCACTTCTCAGGTACTTCTACAAGTTCTGGTGCCTGAAATATCATCATAATTGATTTTTCTAGACAAAGGAAGTGCTTAGAGGTAATTATCTAAACTTAAGTATAGCATTTGGTACAGTGCCATGTGGAAAATTATTAGCTAAAATGGGAGATTAGTACAGAAATTGAAAAGTGAGTAAGAAAGTAAGTAGTAGTAGGAGGAGATCAGCACTGAGGGAAGGTAGTAGAGCTTCCCAAGCATCAGTCTTGGGCCTGATAGTCTTTAAAACTTTTTATTAATGATGATGGCATAAAAAACAAGCATGTACTAATGGAATTTACCAATGGCATAAGGGAGGGAGGTGCTGTCACTGCAGAGATGAATAAAACTCTCATTTAGGAAGAACTGAGTGACCTTGAGGACCAGGACATGATAAATTGGATGAAATTCGGAAGGATTTGAATGCAGGTTCATGCATCTGACTCTTGTTAACCAGATTTCTACTATACCTGCATGCTCATAGGTAAGAAAAGAATAAGGCGGTGAAAGGCACATGTAGAAATCAGCCAGGGTAGTGCACACTATTCACAAGTGATTCACTTCACTTTTGGGAAGCTACTGAAAAAGACAATTAGGATGACCATGGGAAGGGAGAGCCTTCAGTGTGAGAGGAGTTTGGCAAAATGAAGGCTGAGAGAGGCCACTATAAATACCACATGGGCATAAGCTCCAGGAAGAGAAAACATCTATTTAAATGAAAGGACAACATTGGCACAAGAATAAATGAGTATAAATTGGTTATGAATAAATTTAGGATAGAAATTGGAAGCAGGTTTCCAAACAACAGAATAGTGACGTTCTGCAATTGCTTTCCAATGAGAACAGTGGAAACAACAACAAGAAAAAACCCCAAGCTACTTTTAAGATGGAGTATAATGAGTTTCTGAAAGGGATTATATGATGTGTTTGGCTAAGATAGCAGGGAAGTGGACTTGATGACCCAAGAGGTCTATGCAGGCCTGTCTTTCTAAGCCTGTTTTTCATGACCAAATATTTCAGAGCACTTTTAAGTGCTTCGTTTCCTTCATGTATTTTTTAGATAAATTTTCTTGTAGCATACTGCAGGGACTGCTAGCTGGACTGATTTAGGGAAGGCACAAAACTGTGGTGTCCAGAATATGCTGGGTACTCTCCAAACAAAGCAAGAGGAGTGTCCAGCACCCTACAGGGCAGCACTCAGGGTATTTAAAGAAATCACTTTTTTCAGTGGAAGGCAACGAGGACTAAGTCTGAACAGGAGCAGCACCTTGGTCCTCTGTTGTTTCTCCTACTCTCCTGAGCCTGCTCCTCTATTTTGCAGTTTGCCCTCTCAGCCCCACTGCACATTTGCAGCAGTACGAAGCAGGATGGCAAACGGCACTTTCGATGCATACGATTCCATGGATAAAAAATGGAGCAGATGGTGTGAGTCTGACTGGGTGCCAACAGTGCAAAGCTGCAGTGAATATGGCTTGTCTGGGAGAAGGGAGGGTTTCTCCAGGGTAGGTCGTGTGGGGCAGAGCTGTGCTAGCAGTGCCATGGTTTCTTCCTTCTCAGCCCAGGAACCACCTATGTCCTTTGGTTTGGCTTATCCTGCTTGGTGCCTCAATGCTTGCTTAGTGTCCCTTGTTCCAAAATCCAGCATTTCCACTACTTCTTAAAAGCTGCATATCCCCTAGTCAATGTGGCCGCAAAGGGATTTGTATGGAAGCTGAGGCTTCAGGGTTGAGTAGCTGGAGTTTTATGGGTTCCTTACCCACAAAAGGAAAATTGGGTGTTTACAGCTCTTTTATAGTAATAGATACTGCTTCATCAAGGTGTGGGGAGTATGCAGGCTGGCCTGGTAATGTGGTGTCTCCTATTAAGAGAGTATCTCATAGTCAAAAGTATTATGATTTTCTACCTATGCTTTAGTTGAAATCCGATGAGTGGGGTAATAAGATCTGCAGAATTGAATGATTCTGGTTGTTTTTCCTCTCCAGCTAACTACACATATACTTCTGAAATCAGCTGTTAATACTGAGAATAGGGTAAGAAATGGGAAAGTTAGATGAAACCCCCAAGAGTACATGTAGTTTGGCAAAGGAGAATAGGCAGCAGCTTTACGAGGGAAGAGTGCTTTGCTTACACCTTGTCGCCATCCACATTAATCACATTTGCAGTAGGCAGCAACTCTACTTTTTTGTCCAAATACTTTAACAACTGGTTTAAAAAACCGAGCAGGATAGCTGAGTCCCCAGGTTCTCGTAAACGGGATAATGAACACCTGCATAACAAGATAGAAAAGCCATAAACACGGTGGTGGAATTTTTCAGTCCCTCTTCAGCTGAGGTTTTCTGCAGCTTTCTCAGCCCCTCAAGTGCCAGGTAGGGAGGCAGCCGCTCGCTGGAATCTCTATGTGGGCAGCCGCTCGTGGTGCCTCCAAAAACTGCAGCTTTGCCGTCAGTGGCTTTGGTGCAGTGCCCCATGCGTAAGCCACCCTGTGACTCACTGGTCAGAAATGCCCAAAGCTAAAGCTCGTTTGGAAAAAATATTTTTGAGGAAAAACTATATTACAGGTCAGAATTGAAAGACGCACATTGTGAAGAGATCTAGAGAAAGCATTTTACTTGACTGAAACCTAAAAACAGCAACCCTTATTTTTGCTGGTTTTAAATTTAATTTAATTTGATTTTTGTTCCTAAAATGTGTGTATCTAGAGAGCTATTTTTTCACCCATCCTTAACTTCAACCAAGACACAGCATTCTGTGAACACCTAGGTAAGACGATTTCATTCTGCCCTGTCCAGCTAGCAAACTCAATTTAAAACGAATCAATCATAAGCACGACCCGTACTTAGAGCTATATTTTAGTGAGTTATTACTCATACAACCGGGTATGAGAACGTGGCTCATCAGGGGAGTGCAGTGGCCTCACATCAGGGACAAATTCAGCCCTGAGCTTGCTCAGCGCCAGGAAACGCGGTCGGTGTTTCCATGGGTGGAAATATCTATGGGGGTATAAAAGCACATTTTCAGCTTGTTTGCAAACAGACCCATTTGCAAGCACGTGCGTATGGAAGCTTTCAAGTGGCAAGTGTAGTGAGGAAATGTCTGTGACCACAGCAGGTGAGAGAAATGGCTTTTTCAGACATGTCTCTGGATTTTGGCTGCCCACTTGCGCACCACATGAAGGAAGCAGTGGCATTGACAGCGTCAGGAAGGATGTGAGGGGCCCCCTTGTCTGTGCCAAGGCTGTTGCCTGCCTCCAAGCAGAAATCATGAGCACCTCTGATATTAACAGTAATTAAACTCCACCAAAGCCTATGAAAATAACCGCTGATGAGGTAAATCGGCCAGAGGCTGGTGTCTGCGGGCGCTAGACCAGTGGCTGTGGAACAGGGGCCATGCTCAGTGCTGGCGGCCTGAGACGACTGGCCTAGTGGGCCCGGGGACAGCAAGGCCATCTTACTTCCTCATTTCTCACCCCTGGGGATTTTAAAAATAAGAGGTTAAAAACTAGTCTCCAGAGGAAACACGCGCCTGGCAGCAGCTGCTGACACTGCTACCATGGTCCTGGCCTTCCGGCCCTGTGGCCGTCGTGCACTTCATCATGTCATGTCCCTGCCGAGCGGGGAGCCGCACGGCGAGGGTGGGCTGTGAAATGACACCTCTGTGAGCGAGCTGCGATGCCGTGAGGATGTTACGGCCTGCAGAACAGGAAAACAAAAAAGGAGCAAAGGAAAGAAAAAAACACATAAAAGACTGCTCGTTCCTCACTCTTCCCTCAGCGGTGTCTCACCCGGTGCGGAGGCTTCAGAGGTGTGAACACATCCTGTTTACATGTGCCACCCAGACGGAGATGCTGAGGGGAGCACACGGCTGAGGAGCGGTCGGAGGCAGCACCGTGCGCAGGGACAGCTGCCCGCAGTGGAGACGGCCCCAGCATGGACGCGCTGCCCATCTACCACGGGGGCATCAGCCGTGAGACCGGGGAGAAGCTGCTGCTGGCGGCGGGGACTGATGGCAGCTACCTGCTGCGGGACAGCGAGACCATCCCGGGAGTCTACTGCCTCTGTGTGCTGTGAGTGCGGCCGGCTCCGCGCAGCGGCCATCGCCGCTCTGGGGCGCGGGGCAGCCGAGGGCAGTGGGACTGGGAGTGGGGTGGTGGGAATGGCTGCTCAGTGGTAGTTGATTTTCAGCCTTCACATCCACAGTATGGGGTGTTCTTACATAACAGAGACAAACTATGTCCTAATATTACCATTTGCAGACATGTGTGAGACTTTTGGCTCCTTCGCCTTGACTTAAGGCAGAGGGGTGCCTGAGGGGTGCCTAAGGGGTCTGGGGTCCTTTGCAGAGCAAAGAGGAGCAGGTTTAGGCTTGCAGAGCTTACGCTTCCTACAGGCATAAAACAAAATGAGAAAGCAGGTGTGGAGCACGTAGGAAGGATGAGCGAGGTGACATGGAGAAGACGCAGGCAACTTGACTTGGGATGGCGTGTGCTGCCTCTTTGTGCTGGATAATCCTCTTGCGTTCTGCTTGCTATCTTCTGCTTCTCTAATGCACTCATGGGTGTGCGTAGCAGCATCCCCTGTCATTGGGAAGGGTAGCGTGGATTGCTGTCATCCAGAACATGCCTTTGCTTTGGGATGCTCTCAGTCAGGCTGTGTGCCCCATGAGCCATCAGGCTTGGAGTAAACTACCCGTAAAGTACATGAAATACTGATGAGTAATGAACTAAAGTGGTAATATTTCATCAAATACGGTGAAAAGGGAAAGATCTGGTGGGATGGTCTATCAGATAGAGTGTAGAGAAGTTTTCCTGAGAGAGCTGGGGAACTTTATAGTCATAGGACCTCATTTTAATAAGGCAATTTAATTACCCTACTTTTGGCAAAAGCAGAAGTCTCGGAATTCCTGAGAGATAAAGCTGTGCAATAAAGTACCATTGCATCGAAAGAACAAAGATGTGTCTACCAAGGCTAAACAGACACTTGCACCTTCCTTCAGTAGGAGAAGGAACACAAGAGAAAACTGTTTTAGGGCCAGCAAAAAATTAGCTAACAGAGGACACTTATGTACCTGGCAAAAAAGCAGAAGAGGAAGAAGAGTCCTAAGTCAGTTTGTATTGACTATGTTCCCAGCAATATGTAATTAAGCCCCAGGTGAGCATTATTATTCCCCTGTTGTAGACCAGTAAATGGAGGCGTGCAAGGTTATAGGCAATCCAGAAATAATACACAAGCATCTTTTCAGGGAAGATCTTTGTGGCCAAAGATGTATTTTTTCTTCTGTAACAAAATCAGAAGGTGAATAAAGATAGGCACTACTGCTAACAAATGCCTTAAGAGCTAGCTGAAAAATGGGAAATAAGAAGCATCTTGAGTTAAATGAAAATGGAATAGACATAGCAAGAGGTAAGGAGTGCTATGATTCCTGTGATGGGAATGGACAATAAAAGCAGAATCTCTTTTAAATAACCATCAGAGGAAATGGTGATACATCTCCTTAAGCCTCAGAAGTCATTCAGTGCAAGCAAAACACTTAGGCATTAGAGAAAGGGTCAGGCAGAATGTTACAATACTGAATAAAATAGAGAATCGTAAAATTAGCCCCCCATTAGTCTAAATCAGAGTGTAGGCATGTAACAAGGTCTTTTCATCTGCACACAATCAGTTGGGTTTTTTTGCTGTATTAGTGGTAATTTATGTCCTTCGGAAGAAATTTCATGAAAGAAATGAAATATCTAAAATGAAAATAGGAAGAACAGAAAGGATTGCTAACTATGAAGCTCTGCAGTCTTTGGAGGAAAAGAAAAGAGACTTCAGCAAAAAACAGAACCCTACCTAATTGTTTCTGGAAATCATGGGCCACTCATTTCTCCATGTTCTGTTGCATTTGAACATATATATTATAAGCAAAGGGGTAAAAGCAAAAAATATTACTGGTGAATGTTATGCAGGATTCTTACAGAGTATAGATCCTCAAGAAATTTTTATAAGGGAAATTTTCATAAGGGAAATTTTCAATAGCATCTTGGATAAATCCAGATTAAAAATTAAATGAAAAATGTTATGATGAGTATGATCTGATATAGACAGAAAGGTGGATGAAAAATGCTAGAGCCAAGCCTTGGTTCCAATAGTTATCAATATTTCAATTCAGAGCATAATATAAGAAGTAGCAGATAGAGTAAACAACATATCACACAACAGCTTTGGAGATGGTTATCATGAAGATACTAGGAAATAGTCTCACGCTGAAGATAGCAATGACAGTTTAAAGAAATGTGGGCCATAAACTAGAGAAATGCTTTGACAGACAGTTTACCAAAGCAGAGCACGTTAGTGGAGAGATTGGAGGAGCAAGTAGGGAAGACTTGAGAGATGTAGATACGTATTGAATGGAGGATGCTAAGCCTAGCTTTGCCAAAATAAACCAATAAACCCAACCCCTCCAAATTCCAGTCTGGACATACTGCACAGAGATAGATGACTGTTTGGTGGCAAGCACATATGTGCATGAGAGCTTTGGTGAAAATGGAGGGAAACATGCAGTTGCTGCATTTGCTGCTTAGGAAAAAGAAAATAAAAGAACGAGCAAGTACTTCTCTGGTTTTTTTTTATACTTTCTTCTAAATAAATAATGGAAATTATTGGGAATAACAAAGTTATTCAGAAATTTACATTCCAGTTCAGAATCTGTGCTGAAAATCATTCTAGAAATACCTAGATAGGTTAAGATTAGGCAAAACATATATTTACTGGAAGTACTGAAGTGATCTTTGAAACATGAGAAACAAAGCTGGACAGCCATTAGATACATTGCATCAAAGATAAGCATCAGAGATAAACAAAAAATTTTGCGTCTTCCCAATGAGAATTTTTAACAGAAGTGAAACTGTTTCATACTGCCAGCGATGTTTCTATTGCTTTCAGAAAAGAAAAAAAGAAAAATAGTCCAGTTTTCCAAAACCAAAACGTATTCAGTCTGTCTTATTTCCCCTCTCCCTGCACTTCCCTGGAGAAATAAAGCAAAACAAACCTAAGCCCCACCAGCTCCCTAGATCCAAGCCTTCTTCGGTCTTTTGCTTTTTTTACTGTGGGGGGAGAAGGGACTTGTTAAAATTAAAAGGCACAAGAAGGAAGAGAAAAGAAACAGTTATAAAAAAAGTCATTAAACAAATATTTGGGTGACAAGACTGTCATCGACTTGATCTCCCATAGGTGGCTGCTTTGCACTTCCAGCTCCAGGTACAGGAATTGGTAAGTCCTGCTTAGGCTCAAACAACACCTCCTTTTTCCAAGGAACTGTGTAAGCTTATAATGCCACCACTCCCATCTCCCGCCACGGGCACCCCCAGAAAGCTCTAACGTATTTGCCAGTCTTTGAGCCTCCTAAGGCGCGTAGTAATGGCAGCGGTGTTCACGGTCAGGCTCGTTCGCCTTTTGCTTTTCCAATTAAAAAGTGGAGCCCTGACCTTTAAAAGGGAGAAGAGTCAAAGACTTCATGAATCCCTTGCGACTGACACTGATTTTACAGGGCAATCGTAAAAGAGACAGGTAGCAGCATAAAACCTGACCTACAGAGATGGGTAACTGCAGCAGACAAGCCCCTGTTGTTGACGTGTTTGGCTAGAAAACTCTGCTTTCTCTCTTCTTTTTTTTTCTCCTGAAGTGTTGCTTTATCTTCCTTGAATGCTGCTTTCTGCTGTCCGAAGTCACCGTGTGCACATGGCATCCCTGCAAGCCTTCAAAGAGAGAATGTTTTTGGTGTGGCTGTGGCAGAGCACAAAGAACCTACTTTGATAAATATTTTAAGACCACAATTAAACTATGCATGGCAGAGTAGAAAGGTTTTGATTTGCAACGGTGTCCCCTGAGGCTCCGGCAAACAGAGGTGCTGCCTGCAGGTTTTGGCAAAGTTTTTTAATACCAGATGCTCCCAAGATCTTAATTGTATGAATACCAGTATTAAACTGATAATATATTCTTTAGGATGTTGTTCATCATGTTTTGAACATGTCAACAGAGAAGCACAATCTTTTCCTGGAAATTTTTTAGGGTTGCATTGAAAAGCAATAAGATCTTTGCTGTTCCTGAAAACTGACCTAAAAGAAATGCGTATGCTTTAAAAAATGTGCACATTTTCCCTGTAAATATGTTAGATGTTATATGCAGTATGCCAAGGTTTTAGTATCAAAACCTGATTGTTCCAGGGAGTTTTCTTTACTGGTCTGGTTTCCTCTTGGCTCAATACCCCATTTGACATTTTTAGCACCCTCAGAAATCCTCTGTGCACACCACTCCTAATGAAGTCAATGAGGGACACGGGACACAATCACGGTGCCTAGATTGAGAAGCAGCCTCTTAAACTGTGCCTGAAAAATCCATAAATAAAATACCTGAGAGTACTGAAAGCACTGCTTTCCTTTACAGATATATATGAGCACACATGCAGAAACAAGCAGCTCATGCCTGAGTTGGCAAAGATAAAGCATTTGTAGTTTGGGTCTTAAAATTTATATACTTGAAAACAGTTGGAATGTTAGTAGTTGTTTCAGACCTTTAAGTAAGCTAGACATGACATACTTGTCAAACTGTGTGTTCAGATTATTTGTTTGAAACCAGCCGTTCATGTACTGTGCTGCATTCAATTTGTGAAGGATAATCAAAAGCTGGAATAGAAAGCTGTTTAGAGCTCTTGAAGCAACAGTAATGGCAACAGGGATCGGCTGCAGTCCTATCAGTTTTTACGTGTGCTATTTTTTCTGTCACCATAACCACGGTGCACAAGTTCAGGCAACGTGCCGAAACTTTCTGATGCGGCGGATGCCTCAGCTGTACAATGTGAAGGTGTAATCCAGGATCATGAGCCAGCTTCAGCTTAGCATTTCTTTTGTTTCCCATGGAATATGTTTGATAGAAGTGGCAGAATAATTGCATTTATGATAACACTGTGCATAATAATCATCATCATTTAAAATGTAATTTGGAACAAAAGCTGCTCTCTGAGGAGGAGCCCCTCAATTCAAGTTTGCCCTTGTAAATATCACGCACTATTTTCAGCTTTGAAAAAAGTCTTCTGCAGCACAATGGTAAATTCTACTGAGGTGAGTATTTCAGCTCCCTGCTAATCAGAGTGATCTTTGTCTTTGCTGTAAATAACTTGGCTTATGGCCTTCAGGTATGGCTTTTCTTGGAAAGATTTTAGAAAGGTAGACAGCCTGAACCACAGGTAACTGCTACGCTAACGAACCTGTAAATGACAGAATGGGTACAATTGTTAGATAGCAGAACCTAGATTAGCTCCACCCTGGTTTTGCAGCCTTGCGTTTCAAGGATTTAGTTGAAGCAGTGATTTCAGGTTCAAGGACTGTATGGTCAAACCATGCCTACCTTGCTCTGAGAGGAACAGCAAGTGTGACAATGAGCTACAATGAATTACCCCCCCCAAAACCAGTAAATGTTTCGTAGAAATATGAAACAGTAACGTTTACAGGGCTATTGACAGTGTTTTATCTATTGCAGTTCTTGTGAGTTTTGCCTAAAGTGATGAAAGACAGTTCACCAGATAACCTTATTTCATGAGTTTTTGCCTTTGTGAGGTACAATTCTGGAGGACACAGTAATTCATTAAGCTTAGTTACTGACCCACAATAAAGCAATTTCCTTCCATTTAGCACCTGAGATTTGAATGAATTCTTCTTTTATTTCCAAATTTGAAGCAATTTCTCTTTGAGGCATCACTTTTGGCTAGTATCACCTTGTACCAGACCAGCATAAATCCTGCTCAGAAAGGCTACGCACTTGCTCGTTAGGTAAATCAATGTCATTTATACTGATGGTTAGAAGCATTCAAGTGGTGAAGATGCTGACAATCTGCCACAGAAATCTGTGCATAAATTCAGAGGCACTTCACAAGATCTGACTTGCTCTTTCAAGCTTCTGTTAATTTCAGAAGAGAAAATGAAGATAATGCATTTGTTTTGTAATGCTACAGTAAGCAAGCTAATACTAGTCACTCATTCAGTATCATGGGTAAATTTTTTGCCACAAGAAGTGTTGGTAGAGGAATCGGTGACAGAAGTGTAAACTCAAGTGGATGTGTATAGAGTGCTGCTGTGAGCTAAGCTACGGTAAGTCTGCTGGGCTTTTCAGATGTTGTAAACACTGATATAAACAATTTTATTCACTCTTGCTGACATAGAGCTTGTATCTTGCACATCATCTCAATGTGAATGCTATTTCTTCAGCTTGGGTTAGCTGATGGGTGGTAATTGCTAAGTTGCTGTACCTTGATTGTATGTCTGAGACCTAAATCAGGCAGGAACCAGGCTGCTTGTCAACCAGAAAATGCAAATTCCAGGACAGAGTGAGGAGCTGTAAGCTTAAATAGGATTTTCTCCTACATTAAATAACAAGAGGTTTTGACCTTTCTATGATTACTAAACTGAGCAGAAATATCAGAATTAAAAAGGAAAAAGAAAGAAGTTTAATTGAACAGCTGGATTGACTGTTTCATCATTTTGGCTGCCGTCACTTC
>JAAGAY010000309.1:0-37758 GCA_011801015.1 Ardeotis arabs | reverse complement strand
TCTAGTAATGTCTTTTAAAATTAGTGACAGTGGCTGGTCCTGAGGAAGGATTTAATAGAAAGAAAAATAGTTATAAATTTAAAGATTCATAAAGCCTCAAAGACTGAAACTAGCAACAACAAAACAATGAGGGATTAATATTTCAAGATAGGAAAGAGGAAAACATAGTGAAAGCATGACTTAAAATAATGGAAACAATGAGTACCAAAAACATGTAATAGACAGAACTTGGAAGAATTTTTAACAACTACTTTCAGAGAAGCATATATCCTTTTATCATCAAGCTGGTAAGTGGATGTGAATAATTTCTATGGGTACACAGAATGGAATACAGTATGGGAACCACTGCCATAAAATAGAATAAAATATGCCAGTGTTTGTAGGAAAACTTATAAACCAAAGCAAAGCCACACAGTTTCAGATTAGGGGTTCATTTAGCCAAATATCCTGTTTCCAACACTGCTTACAAGCAGTCTAAGCAGGAGTAAGGCTAGGAATATACACGTGTATATTCCTAGTCCAGAAAGTATATATATCCAGAAGCCTGCGTATACATACATACTTTCTTGATGTGTTCTCCTAGCCTCTGATTTTTTCCCAGGTTGGTGGATAGGCTTATTCATTTATTGTGGAAATCACCAGGAAACTACAATAGGCATACAGGTTAAAGTACTTAAAGAAAGAATCACTGACTCTGAGCATAACCACGCACTTTCATTATTCCTGTTTTCTGTCTCTGTCTTATTCTGTATTCTTCCTGGTTCAAGGAGGTCTCTTTCTGTACCTGCCACTGATGTCAGCGAAAGTTATAATTTCAATTGAAATTATGTTAGCAGCTGAGTCATCAAGTTATCAGAAAGTGAAGAAAAGGATATAAGTAATAAAAAATTAAAGTGAGAAAAAGGAATGAAGGAGGGAGATAGGGTAGAATGTAACAATTCTTTAGTTCACTTCAAATTAACATTTGACTAATATTTACATTTGCTCTGAATTAAAAATTTTCTTTCCTAAACCTGAAACATTTAAAATATAGAATCTAGATTAAAAGTAAATACAAATCTGTTTAATGTCAATGACCTTGAACTCACCATGCCTAATTTTTAAAGGAATAATATTAGGAGTGATGTAAGATGATGAAGTAGCGTAATATGAGAAAAAAAAAAGATTGGAATTAGGGAATCTCTATGATCTTCAGCAATTGAGCTTATAACATACAAAGCTCAGCTGAGGAACTTGGGTACTAAAAAAGAAATAGTAATATCCTCAAATTACTGATGCAGTGATACAATGATAAATTTTACATCATAATAGAGTGATAAAGTTTACCAGCAATTCTGACTAGATCCCAGCTGGAAGACGTTCCCTTCATCAGAGTACGCCATATAAAAAATCATTTAAATGACTGTGCATAATTTGCCATCTGAAATTTTTAACCAGCTGCTCACAGATACACTTGTACTCTCTTACTTTAGTGATGCAAATAGATTTTTTTCAGCTTTTTTGACAAAGTTAGTTAGGGAAATTCTGTCTGTTTTCCCCTTCTGATGTTGTAATTATATTAGTGTGAAAATGGCTATTGAAGCTTTTATTCAGAATACCCTCAGATATTTAAAGCACAGTGCTCTAAGGATAGTTTATCTCTAGAAGATGGGTTACTATAGACCTTTAGCCTTCCAATCCACAAGCAATTAGGATGTCCTTTTACCCAAACCACAGAACCAGTTATTCACTCTGCAGTCCAATTAATTGTTTGGGGGACTTGCATGGGTATGGGGTTCTTTTTCTATACAATTGAAAAAAAAGTATTTTTGAAAGAACATTAATAAATTTGAAAGTGTAATATTGATTGTAACTTCAATGAATTTGTAATTGGCTGATTTTAGCAGTCTTCAGCTATGCAGCAATATGCCTTAAGCTCTCACCTGAATTACTCTCCTTTCTGTGACCTAGAATTTTTATTCAGAGGCAGTGATGAAAGCCCAAGAAATGCCAGAGCTGTCAGAAAAAAAAAAAAAAAAAAAGTGCTGGGGCTATGCATAGATTTGGAGCAGGACAGAGTACAAGGGAATATTTTTCTCCTGCTCCAAAGTCATCTAGGGTTTTTAAATTTATATTATGCTTCAGCATGTAAATTAACATGTAAAAATGAGTTGCTTGTTTAAGATGCTCTACCAAGAGTAATTTCTCCTGAAAACTTACCCCTGTAAAATATTCTGTGATCTGATTACTTTTAGACCATAGATCATAACCTGCCACCATCTGACAAATACATTTGATAATGTATATATCAATAGAACACAGCATTCAGATCAGATGTTCTGCCAGAGGGTCTGAAAGTGACTTGCAAACAGAAACTCAGCAAGGCTCCTAATTTGTGTTAGCTGGGTGAATATGTTACTCCAGCTGGGAGAAAAATATGGAGTAGTTGCAATGCTAGCGCATCACAAACTGCAATGATGTCATAATAAAGATTTCTAAATACCAGTCCTTGGGTCAAACCAAATGGCTAATTCCCTGCCTCTTCTAAGCGTGTTTTCATCTTATCCAGTTCACATGGTATGCTCAATGTCTTGTGGTTCAGAGCTGTATTACCACTGGCATACAGAAAAATTTGTTTGCAAAATACTCAGAGCTTCAAATTTATGAACAGAAGACATGCTTTAAAGTATGCAAGAGATTATTTCAAACACACTCTAATGCTTCTCTGGGACTAGTACTTAAATTTCAATTGGAGTTTCTGTGCCTTCATTTTGCTTTTCTTCATTTTGCTGTGCATCCTAAGTTATTATATTCAAGGCCAAGAAAATCCAAATTCCATCCCAAGCTTTTAGTGGAAAGAACATGTATCTTCAATAGATTTCTGTTTTCCTTCCTTTCTTTTTTAGAAAGACTTAACTTCTTAAAATTTCCTGTAAATTGTTCTGTTGAAAAATAGAGGACTTGCTTACAAAACACTGAGATCAAATATACTAGCACTGTGATTCAGCAAAATGTGAACCCATCATCAGCACTCAGATCACACCTCTGATCCTCATTCTTAATCTTTCACGGGAAATGACCTAACGCTCACGACAAATCTGGGATTAAAATTAAAGTACATTAGTTGGGTCTAATTCTGTTGTGCCTGGAAACAGCGAATAACCAGCTGTTGACAGTAATGTAATGGTATGAACAACTCTGCATTTGAAATTTCTCCATTGTCATAAACACTTCTTTAGGAATACATTAAACTAAGCATCCCAGAATGAGATCTCTTCTAAAACTAGGCAATTGTTTTCTGAAGCAAGATTCTATTAAAATAACTTATAAATCAGATATTTTTTTTATACTGCAAACTTACTTAAAGCTTAAGATCACATTTGAAAAGATATCTAGATGCCTGAAAGTACAAATACTTTATAATATAATCTTTTGTGGGGGAGTTCAGTAGTTAGTAATTTTTTAAAATCCACCTACCAATTGTTTGCTTCTTTATTTGTGCTTAATTACTTCTAAATACATGCCCCTATTAATTTAATTTAAACTCATGCTCTTGACATGTTCTTATCAAGCTGAAAAAATAAGTGGAAAACCAAAACAAATATTTAGGGGAGTAGAGAGGATGGAGGCTGATATGAGCATCTATTTTATACTGAAGAATGCATATAGTTACATGAAATTGCATTACGTATATATTATCTAATTATATGAAGGCTACTTTAGTAATACAGCAAAATTATCCTTATGTCCTTCATGGAGCAATGGACAATCTGCATGCATTGGTCCACCTTTTCTTTCTTGTACCACTCTACTGCTCTAGTGCACAGGTGCACTTACATCGTCAAGCTGACTCAGGGTTCAGACTCACACAATGGCTCAAACTACGCTGAATGCAAACTATGCTAAATCTTGGAGCCAGCCAACCAGATCATCAACCTGTGAAACTCAAACAGGAGGGAGAATAATGTGTGAAATGATCTGGGCTCCCATGATTTCAAAGTTACAGTGTTATCAGCTCCAGCCCTCTCTTGGACACGATTACAGTGTCTTAGGTCTGTGAGTTGTCAACACATCCAATTTCCTTCTAGCAGGATTCCCTTCTCAGTCCATCAGGGGACTCAGAGAAGTACTTTTCATATCATATGTTTAGTATCATTTCCTGAGTGATTTCTCATATTCCTCATGACTATCAGAAATGTGCTATTACATAGTATAGGAAAAACTCTCAGGTGACTTGGCTAATGTGTCTTGCTCACAAAGCTATGCTGATTGCTGGATTTGATGAAGGGACAAATTTTCTCCCTGATGAGATTGGCGAGGCTCCCAAACAGACTAGTATTATTTCTGCTTTCCTTTGCCTCACACAGCATAACTTACCTAATCAATCTGCAAAATGCTAAAGGGTCCTCTGACGCTGACAACTCTTTGGTCTCTCAGGTCTTTCCCGTTCCTTATCTTACAGGACGGAATTTTTCTAACCTTATGAAAACCCTTTTAGCCTTACTTCCTAAATTGTATGAACCCTTTAAAATACCAGTGGCATCTTTTCTATAATATGCATTTCAAAGGAACCAGAGAGAGAATTAATTCCCAACACACAGGAAAATGGACAATCTTCACAAAGATACAAAAATGATAAAGGAATTCAACTGTAGATATCTGAACAGTCTTTTTGGAGTAAGAAAAGTGTACACAGACATGGGATTGTTCCCTTTTTATTCACCCTACAAAACTGTGTCGTTGTTGGGTTTTTTTTTCTACATAGTCAGAATGTCTACAGCTGGATCTCTGTGGATAAGAACACCATGAGTATTCTCAGTCGATTCCTCTTTGGACATTAAGCATGATCGCACCAAGAAGAATTGTTCTAATTCAAATTCTTGAATATCAGCATTGTTAATTCCATCTGAACACAAGAAAAACCTCTTTTACTGTGAGGGTGGTCAAATACTGGAACAGGTTGCTCAGAAAGGTTGTAGAATCTCCCTCTCTGGAGAGGACACAGAGACTGGACACAGTCCTGGGGAACCTGCTGTAGTTGACCCAGCTTTCCTTGATGCTTTAAACCGTATCTTGTATATTACAATTTACATTTGTAAAAGCTCATTTTGATTTTTTTTTGCAACAAAGCATATTCCATACTACATCAAATGTTTCCGTTTCTGTTCAACTAGTTTTTTGTTCTTCCTCATGTATCTAGTCTGCTTATCTACTTTTACCTGCTTTCAAAACTGATCTTAAAGTAATAAATTTTTTCATTGGTAGCTTCTTTTTAGTTGTGATTTTAAAATTACTACATGACAAAATAAATCTCACTCTTGTTATTTAATCACGTGAGCCAACTATATTTTTCTGCTTTTGCCTCCACCTTTGTTAAAAGCATCTTTCTGGTTAGGTGTCTGACAGACTGATTGAAAGAGTAATCATTTACCAAATCAATTATTTCTGCACCTGGTTGAAAGCATGCTTTAAGCAATTTCAATTTAATATTTAAATTTAAATTCAATTTAATATTTAAAAGGTTCAGGTCTTAGTTCTATGTTTACATTCCTTATTACGCTCACTGTGGAAAACTTAATTTTGTGGATAGTCCCCTCCCACCTCAAAAAAAAAAAGACTGAAGTTTTTTGTTTTTAAAGACAACATTTTTTTTTTTTTTTAAAGCTATTCAAAATATTTTGTTCAGTACTAAGAAGCTCCTAAGATTTTCTAGAAAGGAGTAGGAACAGGTTCCTGAGGGAGATTGTGGAATCTTCATCCTTGGAGATATTCGAAAGCCGTATGGACACAGTATGGGCAATTGGCTCTGGGTGGCCTTCCTGGAGCAGGAGGGTTGGACCAGATGACTTCCAGAGGTACCTGCTAACATTAACCATTCTGTGATTCTGTGATTCTGAGTTTAAAAACATACTTGCAAAATAAAGAATATGGATTTAAGCTTGTATTTTCATAATTTTCATGAATAGAATATATATAAGAATTTATTCCCCTTACTGAGTAAAAAAAAATCCAGTAAGTCATTGAAAGTTTGGCAGTTTTTAGTGAGTTTGCTTCCTTAGGCTTTTTATTACACATTGTTGTAGTTCAGCCCCGATCGGGACCAGACTACACAGTCTCTCTCTCACTCCCCCCACCCTCCGAGAGAACAGGGGGAGATAATAGAAGAAAAAATGGCTCAAGGTTTGAGATAAGGACAGGGAGAAATCCTTAAAGTTACCATCACGGGCAAAACAGACTCAACTTGGGGAAAACTATTCATTTATTACTAAAAACAGCAGGAGAATGAGACAGAGAACAAGATAAACCTCCTCCCCACCCCTCCGTCTTCCCGAGCTTAACATTATCTCTACTACCTTCCCCCTCTGAGCGGCACAGCGGGGAAGAGGGAATGGGGGTTGCGGTCAGTTCATCACGCGTTGTTGTACGCCGCTGCTTCATAGTTGGGGGAAGAATTCCTCACATTCCTCCCCTGCTCGTGTGGGGTCCCTCCCACGGGCCACAGTCCTTCATGAAACTGCTCCAGCAATGGGTCATCTCTTCCATGGGGTGCAGTCTCTCCAGAACGGCTGCTCCAGCGGGCCCTCCATGGGCCACAGCCGCCTTCAGGCATCCACCTCCCCCGGTGTGGGGTCCTTCACGGGCTCCAAGTGGATCTCTGCTCCTCCGTGGACCTCCATGGACTGCAGGGGGACAACCCGCTCCACCACGGTCATCACCACAGGCTGCAGGGGAATCTTGGCCAGGAGCCCCATTACTCCTCCCCCTCCTTCTGCACTGACCTTAGCATCTGCAGCTGTTCCTGTCACAAGAGAAGTTCTTCACAACAGGCTGGCAGACGCCTCTCAGGATCTCTTCACATCATCCATCTCATCTCTCCACTTCTTGCAGTCAGGCCGGGCTGAGTCGGGCTCAGTCGGCTGCCTGGCGGGAGGCCAGAGGGTGAGGCCTGCAAGGCCCACAAGGCTCGCGCCTCCCCCTCTGGGCCTCTGCCCCCGCTCAGGTTTTTCACACCTTCTCTTCTCTTTTATTTTTTTTCTGTTTTCCCCTTCTTAAATACGTTATTGCAGAGGCGTTATCACGGGACATTCTGCTACCAATTGGCTCGGCCTTGGTCAGCAGCGGGTCCGCCCTAGGCCCATCCGAGTCCACTGAACAAAGGGGAGCAACTTCTAGCAGTTTCCTACAGAAGCTACCACCTTAGGCCCCCCTCACTAAACAAAACCACAACACACATCTTGTATATGTCAATCACCATGTCACATTTTAAAAAGTCAGCTATTCAATATGTTATGATTTTATTTTTCCCAAAAGTAGCTAAGCATCAAGGCACACTGATTTTGCTGTTTTTTTCTTCTCCTTGATATAGACTAAAACCATTTCCACTCTGTTTTCCCTTGACAGACTACAGGGCTTTAGGTTACTGTGCCTTTTTATTTTAATTCAAGTAAAGATTGATCTTATTGAGGTTTTTCAGAGTTGTTATATTACATAATAGAATATTATCTTTTAAATTATTTAACTTCTCATCTAGTTTTGGAACAACTCCTTTCACTGCTGCTTGTCAGCACTGACGTGCCTTCAAATCAAGGCATGATAAACCCTGCCTCTTTCCACTGATGTTAAAACTTCAGAAAAAGTCAGAAGGTAGTCTTTCTCTACTTCCTTCCCCATAGGCCACCCCAACCAAAGCGACTAATGTGGTCTGTCTCCTATTACATCCTCAATTTTAGTCTGAAACAATTATTCTGTAGACAATTGAAAAGTCTTGATAAAATGGAAGTATTCCTAAAGGCGTCATCCCTGGATCTGAGTAAAATGTATAATCACAGCTCCCAACACAGTGTGGTTTTGTTGGCTGTGTAGAATGCTGCTGCTTTCCTTCATTCCTAGTTTACTTTGGAAGAAATGGAATTAGGAGTAATTCTTTTTTTCTCTAGGCTAGTCACATGCCTACAATATCTATATATGATGATTTTTTTCTGTCACATTGGCTTCTTATTCGACCATTTGTCTCTAATGATTTTTAAAAGGTTTTGCACATTCTGACAGAGTGCATCTTAAATGTGAAATTAAGATAAAAGGGAAAACTGAGGTGGGTGAAAGAATCAAACTAATAAATACAAGTCATAAATCTATTGCACAGAGAGTCTGAATGGTTTATTAAAATACCAAGAAATGCCCTTGAGCTCACATTTTAAAGTCTCTGTTCAGGCTACATGCAGTTTTATACCAGTAAAACTATTTCAAGTATGATGTTAGACAACTATGAACCTTAGTGTGGATCTGGTCATTTCTGGATGGAAATCTTTATATCTGTAAAGTATAAAAAATGTATATACTTTTTGCATGGGTAGCTCTTCTACATCTCAGGTATGAATAGATACACTAGTATTTGTATATTAACGGCACATAATGCTTTATCTGTGCCAGACTAGTTAAGACACTACTTTTCTGTGACTAGAAAAGTTCCTCTTGTATATAATTTTTTCCAAGTGTCTGTTGTTCTTTCACATCTAAAATAATAGCAATTAATTTAAAAATTATTTTGTTTAAAAAATGGTTGCATCATAATTAATTATAATCATTTAGGACAGCTGCAATTTCTTCTTTTTCTTCTTCCCACCACTTTTTTCAATCCCCTCATCATGCTTGTGCAACAATTTGGCTAAATATTAGAATAATGAAATTTTCTTTTCATTTCCTGAGAAAGGTGATTATTTGGTAACAATCCCTTATACATTTTAAATATAGCCGAGAATCTTAATTTCATAGGATACATTTGAGTGTGGATACTTTATGGATAATTCATAATGGGTTTAACCATGCAGAACTCTGTGCTGTTAAATAGTTTCAGCCAGAATGCCAATTGGCTGTAGTTGGAGCTGTAAGGGACCTCTGGTGCACTTAGTATGTTGTCTGAAACATAATTCAGTTCTGATGAATTCAAAGGAAACTTTAATAGTTTTCTCAGTACACAACCTTGAGATGAAAGCCATTATATTTACCAGAATATGAATGAAATTTCTTTGTCAAAAAGGCCATTACATTATCATAACGAGAAAAGAGGAGGGAGGGAAAGGAGAAGAGAGAAAGTGAGAAAATTCATGGTCTGATTGCCAGGAATTCATGATGTCTGCTGCTCCCAATGAGTTCAGCAGAACCTGCACATGCTTTACACTTCTGAAAAAATCAGGCCATTTGATCATTAAAAGCCAAAAGACACCAGGTGCTGAAAATGCATTTACTTTCCAATTTTGGCTATACTAATCAAAATGACCTTTTAAAGCAGAGGTGGAGGGACAAGCTTATTGCTTTTGCAGGCTTGAGTAAAATTCTCCTATTTAGTAGGATGATTTGCTGAAAAATGCTAGTCTAAGAATTATGTCAATTCATCTTCATATGTAGAGTATACACAGCTTGATTGGATGCAATATCTGAGGACAGCAGACCATTGCCCATTACATTTATTGAAGCAAATCTCCTAGAACCTGTTCATTCATTACTTTCTTCTAAAATATATCTGGGGAAAAAAACCAAGAACTCATTTCTTTCTATATTAAATAAATGTTTTAATAACAACAAAAAAAAAAAGTTCTAATGGCCAAATGCCTGAAGGTAAAAGGAAAGTGTGATAACATTTCTACTGCTTTGCCTTACTAGGGGTCATTTTTTTCTTTAAGGCCTTATGCCTCTTAGAATTTTAATGAGGAAAGCAAGTTGAAATTAATGGTATAGGAAACTCAAGAATCTGTACAGCATTAAGGCAACACCGCTACAAAAATCATGTAGTTTCTCTTTTGCATTAGAAATCATATTATTTGCACATATCTCCAGAAACTCATGGTGCTGAATAATAGATTACAATTCAAAGGGTGAAAAAAGGATCCTGACATACAAGATAGATATAGGAAATGGGAAAACATAAATGGATTATTTCTGATATCAGAAACATATGAACATCATCATCCAAATGTAAATATTAATTTCTTACCTTCCTCAGTATAACCCTGCCTGCTTAAAAAGCTTCTATTTATTTCCTGAACTTCAAGTGGTACTTTCACTTTCCAAGGAGAAATTATTTAAAAAAACCAAGGTTAGCTACAGAACAGAGTAGCTCATTCTTTCTGATTCCTAACATAAATATTAAGATATGTTGAAATGAAAGGAAACTAGGAAACGTGAATGAAATTCATGTGCTTTCTGGTCCTAGGTATAATTTAAATTCGTATAACATTCACAACTTCAGATCTTATAGGTCAAGAAATAGAGGTAAAGAATCAAAGATATTTTCATGCATGAAAGACAGAGCAAGCTAGACACTGTACTTCTGTCTTGGAGTTGACCATCTGTTCTGGTTTTGTTTGGTGAGGGGGGCCTAAGGTGGTAGCTTCTGTAGGAAACTGCTAGAAGTTGTTCCCCTTTGTTCAGTGGACTAGGGCGGACCCACCACTGACCAAGGCCAAGCCAATTGGTAGCAGAATGTTTCATGATAATGCCTCTGCGATAACGTTTTTAAGAAGGGGAAAACAGGAAAAAAAAGGGAGAGAAGATGTGAAGCAGCTGAGCGGGGGCTCAGAGAGGCGGAGGCGCAAGCCTTGTGGGCCTTGCAGGCCTCACCCTCTGGCCTCCCGCCGGGCAGCCGACTGAGCCCGACTCAGCCCGGCCTGACTGCAAGAAGTGGAGAGGAGATGAGAAGTGAATAAGATGTAAAAAGGATCCTGAGAGGTGTCTGCCAGCCTGTTGTGAGGAATGGCTGTAGACGCCAAGGTCAGTTCAGAAGGAGGGGGAGGAGTAATGGGCCTCCTGGCCAAGATTCCCCTGCAGCCTGTGGTGATGACCATGGTGGAGCAGGTTGTCCCCCTGCAGCCCATGGAGGTCCACGGAGGGGCAGAGATCCACTTGGAGCCTGTGGAGGACCCCATGCCAGAGCAGGTGGATGCCTGAAGGAGGCTGTGGCCCGTGGAGGGCCCACTGCGGCAGCTGTTCTGGAGAGACTGCACTCCGTGGAAGAGATGACCCACGCCAGAGCAGTTTCACGAAGGACTGTGGCCCGTGGGAGGAACCCCACGATGGAGCAGGGGAGGAACGTGAGGAGTTCTTCCCCCAACTATGAAGGAGTGGCGTAAAACGACACATGATGAATTGACCACAACCCCCATTCCCTCTTCCCCGCTGTGCCGCTCAGAGGGGGGGGGAAGGTAGTAGAGATAATGTTAAGCCCGGAAAGAGGGAGGGGTGGGGGGAGGTTATCTTGTTCCCTGTCTCATTCTCCTGCTAATTTTAGAAATAAATGAATAGTTTTCCCCAAGTCGAGTCTGTTTTGCCCGTGACGGTAACTTTAAGGATTTCTCCCTGTCCTTATCTCAAACTTTGAACCGTTTTTCCTTATATCATCTCCCCCTATTCTCTCGGAGGGTGGGGAGAGTGAGAGAGAGACTGCGTAGTCTGGTCCTGATCGGGGCTGAACTATGACACCATCGTATATGATTAAGAGAAACCTCCATAACGTTTCTCTAAATAATGCAAGATTTTGGTACAGCTTACCATATGGTTGTGGGGACAAGGAGAGATGACTTCTTCGCATACATTTAAGCCTAAAGCTTGGATGAAAAATTTTAGGCTATCCAGTTTGGATGTTGATTTGGGCTTCTCACAGTAGGCTGGTGGATAGGATAGCTTTTCTGATCCTGAGGGGCAGTTGGACCTATACCAGCACTATGTAGCTGAAGTGCTATTCTGTCCATGAACTTCTTCCTAGTGGGCTTGATCTAGGGTGGAGCAATGGCTCAGAGGATGTCACACTTTTGTGCTCAGGCCGCGAGGAGCAGATTGGGAAAGCCTGATGCCTGCTCCCACATGTCACGCAACTGGTATGTCTACAGGACTGGACCCCATTCTCACAGGACAGGCTACTGATCAAGGGCTTACATTGAAATCTTATTTCCAGCTGACTTGTTTACTAGAAACCCCATTTATGCAAACTATTGGCAGACTGATTTGACCTATAACATACCGGAAACACAGCCATGTAGGTGTTAAAAGCGGCAGCAGGCAACTAGTCCTCTACTTTAGAACCCTTTAAAGATGAAAAGCAGAACATGTGTGCTAAAAAGCTACTAATAATTACCATTTTTAGATTCTACAGCAGCAAGAAGATGTCCTGCTTGGACTATCATACTGGGTGCTGAGAGAATATCTAATGATGTATCCTTTTCCACAAGTTTTAGAAAATAACTTCCATGAACTGAATGACTTGTTTGGGTTTGTTAGCTGTAATCCTTCCAGAATAAAGTTAAACCTTGCCTTTTATTTTACTGTGAGATGATTCCACACCACTATTGCCTTATTTGTAAGAAAACTGATAGTGATTTTTGTGCATGGAAAAAGAAGTCCTGGAGAGAATGCTTATCACTTAAAGCAGGAAAAATTAGCTCAATCTGTTGCCAAGAAGATACAGATTAACTATGGGGGAAAAAAAAATGTACCTATAAAGTGGGTGAAAAGTTGCAAAGGTCTTCTGGATAGGGTCTGAGATCTCTCCTATATCAGATCTCCAGAGTGAGTTAGTTAAACCTCTGCCATAGACAGTTTAATTATAGACATATCTGCCCTGTACAGGGACACAGGAAAGGAAGTCAGTTAGAAGACTTCTTATGCTTTATTTTTCTGTGTTTCTCTCCTTGTATTTTTTTTTTTAAAAAAAAAAAAAAGAAAAAAGGGACGAAAAGTGTTGCAACACAAGAAAGAAATAAAGCAAAATCTCAGAATATATCTGCCAGGTAAAAGATTAATATAGCCATTTAATTAAACTATATCTCTACTGTTGCAAGCTTTCAGTAATGTTGGATTTTGGATTAAAACAGCCCCAGGGGAAGAGGGTAGATAGTATTTTCATAATTTCCACACACTTTTCATTACCATTTTGGAGCAATATTTTTCCAGGGAAGAAATCCCAAGTTGATGGGCATTTCTCTCTCAGGCATAAATTGCAGCAAAGTCATAGAAGAATATTAAAAGTAATGAAAGAGAAACAACAACTAAAGAGAAATAATCTATTTAAATATGATCGTAGATGTTTGGGGGATTCTGAGCATTTTTTATGTCTTTTGATGTGTTTTTGAGAAATAAACACTGTTGCTAAGCTAAATGAAATAATATCCTTAAAAATTATTTGGGGGATTTTTAATATATTTTTCAGCATATCCTCCTTGGAACCAAACTTATAATTCCTGGGTGCTGGGAAAAATCAGATGTAGATTTACTACAGCATCTTCTTAGGACAACTCCTTGAATATAGTCCAACAAAGATCACTCACTTCTGGAGATAAAGTAATGACATAAAACTATTTACACAACAATATCAAACTTTATAGAAAAGAAAAGCATACAATAAATATTTAATTTGCTGTGATGCCTATGATTCTCAAGTGGTATAGAAACTCATTGTAGGAAGAAAAAAAGAGATATTTGGTTTTATGTTCTTGGGTTTTTACCTCTTCATTTATCTTGTTGCTTTTGGAAATCCAATTTGCAACACTTTGAAAATTGTTCATATTTTCTCTGAGGATCATAGTTTCCTGCAGCAGTTCTAAATAGCATATAGAGTTGTTTTTTTTTGTCAGACTTGATGACTGTATGTTAGCTTTTGTAGCAAGTAGTTTCATAAGATCAGCTTCATGAACAATATCCTAGCAGTGCAGATGATATCCAAAGTAATAACCAGATAATCTGAGTTGAGGAGAACTCTCCACCATTTAACAAATTAGATTTTAATATAGTCTAAATCATCTTGCCATAGAATTTCTAAGAACTTTTATTTGGAAGAAAAAAAAAAGTGACATGGTGTCTCCATGGTTGTAAGGTACATTTTAAAAGGTTCAGTAAGGAGGAGATGGGTCTTGCGAGAGCAATAGTGTTACTCTCTCACCTAATTTCAGCTATTCATTATAAGTAACTAGTTTCCTGCAAGGAATACTATACTTCTCACGAGCACTTCACCCCAAACAAAGATGCCTTAGGCAGGTAAGCTGCATCCCAAGGGAGACAGCGAGTTCTCATATCTCAGAATACCAGGAGTCACGGTGATGCACTTGAACTAGATGTCCAATTTTAAGGCAGTTAAAGTAAAATAACATTGACTTAGTCCTCAGTGACCATATTGTGTCACTAAATAACTTGTTATCACAGTTCCATAAAGATTATTCTGACAGAAATTGTTTTATAAACAATACAGTGATAACCATAAGAATGCACATGTCCTTGGTGTCTTAAGGATATATAACCTGCTGTAACCTGGTTTTGCAGACTTCATGAACAAAGGTACAGAAGCATGACAGGTTTTGGTTTTGGTTTTTTAAAAACAATAAAGAACCTATCAAAACTCCTATCAAAACTCATGGCAAACTAACTTAAGGAAAAATGGATTTTGGTATTACTCATATATGATGAAGGGTCAAGAAAAAATAGAATTACATTAAATGATGTATATGCAATGGCAATGGAATCTATTTAGGCTGATGGTTCTGGTCAGGAATTATGACTTCTTGAAAGCACTTTTGGCATAAGTTCACATTTTAAAAAAATTATAATCTAAATGCAGGAGGAAATGGGAATTAAGGGCTCAGTGTGAGGTGAAGAGTCGTCACAGGTAGGAAATCATGCATGATAAATGAGTGCAGCTGGGGTGAATGGAAGAGGAAGGCTCAACCTCAGAGCTGTAAAAACGCGCAGGGAGTCTAAGGGGTTGAATAAGAAAGAGCAAGGGGAGAGGACGGCAAAGATCTAGAGCAGAGAACTAAGAAGAGCTGCAAGAGAAGGAAGAGAAGAGTCAGAGATAACACATGCAAGGAAAGTGAGAGAAGGTGAGAAAAATAGCCAGAAGTCTTTATTGGATGCATAATGTATTTGAGGAAGGCAGGTGCCAGAAAAAAGTAAATTACGAGTAGTCAAAATATAAAAAGCAGGAAAACTGGTGCTTTTTTTGTTGTTTTTCTGCAACAGCAGTGGACTGGACTTGGTGGTCTGTCACATCTCTTTGGCTGTGCCTACTCAAGTGAAAAAAAGAAACAGAAAAATGCCTTTTTCCCCAGATGCTATAGGCCAAGCTCAGCTCCCTTGGCTCCTCTGGATTAAGTACCACAACTCCTGCCTTGAGGAAACTCAGACTTCCATCCTTTTCTTTCAGTTTTACCTCACTACAGTTTATTTCTTATGCATGGTCTTTTCATCACTGTGCCTGGAACATCTTGGTGGTTTATAACTAGCGGCTGGCTAGATTAGAGCTCAGGAGGCCAGGTTTCCAACACAGACTCTTGTTTAGAGTGCCATAATTTTTCCATCATCTGAGGCCTAATTTTCAAACTGCTTTGTAAATAAATTATAACATAAAATAAATAATCCTGAACCCATATGTTACTGTTATTGCTAGCTTTTATTGTCTTGGGCAAAGCAGATCTAATAATTAGCGTGACAGAAGGTAGAATCAGAAAGGTGGATTTTGTTTGCAAGTACAGGAGAAACACATCTCTGAAGAGAAATTAGACTCAGAACATAAGCAAAGTAATTAATTTTAAATTAGAATAAATAACTGTTTTACTGAAGAAAGGGGAATATAAAGCATAAACATTTCATCGTTTTTTCTGTTAGTAAATCTTTCTTGAGGGATTCTCAGTACGGATTTTGTATAGCCAAGAATGTTTTATATAGTGTAATGAGAGCTCAGAAGACAACTGATGAGGATGGGTTTTGGTCATTGTTTTGACTCAGATATGTTATAATAATGCTTCATGTAAGTAATTATAAGTAATTAGTAGTAAGTAGTAAGCAGTAAGTAATTATGTACAATTGTTTTACTTATCTTTTATGTGAAAACTTTTAAAACATTTTCCCTTAAGTCACTTAAGTCTGAACAAGAGGTTAAACTCACTATAATAAAAACAGGTTTTTCCTGGAGTCTGAGACAGTGGCACTTCTGGATGGCAGTTTATACTTCCTAGGGTAGGTGTCTTAGAGGAATGAGTTGAATTAGACTAAACTAGACTAGACTAGACTAGAATAATTTCAGTCGGAAGGGATCTACAGTTATAATCTAGTCCAACTGCCTGACCATTTCAGGGCTGACCAAATTAGAATTCTTTTTCTTACCTTTGGGTATAAAGGGAAGCTAGTTAACAAGCTACATAAAACTTCTACATAATGCTTATCCCATGCCTTAGTGAGGAAATTCTAGTTGTTTGCATATACTTTCTGGGGGTGGGAATCAGTAACACATTTAAAACTAGCTCTAATAAACCAAGTGAACAGGTTTTGTTGTTTCTTTTTGTTTGTTTGTTTGGCTGGTTTTTTTTTAAACAGCTACATTATTTCTAAGAAATATTGCTCTCAAATATTATAAGATTTCTTAGCAACCTATGGGACATTATGCAAATACCAAGCATAGAAAAGAATTGTCAGCAATGATGAGGACTGTGACAAACTCAGCAATGAATGATTACTGGAAAGATGGAGAGCATACTGGATTAACACTCCTTCCCCATCCCAGCAAGCTCATCTGTGTGACAGTCACTTGCATTAAAGCAATTTCAGAGCCTGAACTTCCCCAGTATTAAAGGATTGCTTTCCCATTAGGATCCGATATGCTTAGTAGAACTGTTTCTTCATTGTGTCAAAACAGTTTCTATCAACACTAAGAGGGCAAGTTTTTAAAGTTCTAAGGCTTTGCAAAGTGTTTTATAGTCAGGGCAGGTATCACAGTAACTCACAACAATGCAGCAAAGGATCTCATTTCAAAGCCAATTCTTACAAGCTCCCCTTTTTAGGATTACAGTGCAAAAGAGTAGCTACTGCCATTCTGCAGCCTGTCTGTCTCTGGGGGATAAAAGTAGATTTTTTGCATCAGCTAGTGTTGAGCCTGCGTCAGAATTTCCCTTATGCCTAATGCTCATTAGCTTGTACAGTGCTACTCTCAGCAGGAAAAGATCAGCATCTTTACTATTTCCGACAGGTGCTGCTAAAATTAGGCAGTGCTGCTTGCTCATGATAGTGATTGGTTCCCACTTCTTCTTCTATGTAAGTGCAAAGTGCTAGTTTTGAAGTACAAAACATACAGTCCACGTTCAAGTTTTGATGTTACGTATGCTTATGCATATATAAGAATTAATAAGCATGCTTCAAGTCCTGATTCTTCAGAGTTTGATGAACATGTAACTAGTAAAGATAGTAAAAATATTTTCAATTATTGCTGAGACACTTTATGGTCACTAATGCTCAAGAAAATTGAACTCAAGACTGAAGAGATTCAGGAAAGTGCTATTAGATATCCAAGGGAACAGAGACATTATTTTAGCTGAGGACACTGTGAGAGATTGGGTTATTCAGCCTAGAAAAAAAAAAAAGTGTGGAAAAAGAGCTGAAATGCATATGTTTATGTAGAAACACTAGGGAGGGAAAAGAATCATTTAAATTCTCATACTAATAGGAAAACAAATGGTAATAAACTGACATCAAATATGGATAAACTGGAAATTAGAAAAAGCATTCTCCAGTTAGAAATAAACTTGGAAAAGAGAAGGGGAAGTGACTGAGGAAGTAGCAGAGGAGGATACAAGTTGAGGACAAGGCAAAAAAGTGCAAATTTTTTTTTTTCTTGCTTCAAATCATCATGTCAATTTTGAAATAGTTTTGACCTGGAAAAAAATCTAACAGATCCAGGGATAGAGTATAGATGACATTGAGCCAAGGAAGAAATTATTACTTGGTGACCTAAAAAGAACTAAGTAAGGTTATGTTAATTTCTGGCCTCAAGAAATACGTATTCAAAGAATAAAAGCAGTTCACATTAGTAAGGAGAAAGAAGAAAAGGTTCTTCAGTCGAAGAAAAGGTTCTTCAATCAAAGAACCTTAGTTCATCGTTTTATTATATTGTTGTATATGGATTCCTACTGATGCTCTGCCCACCTGGGAGACATGCAGTTATGAGGAAGATGGAGAGGCATTTCATGCATCAGCCAGGAATCCATGGATCAAAGCACAGTGTCAGCAGAAGCATGCATTCATTCTGCTGAAATAATAATCAATAATCAAATTCTTTTGAGATACTTCAAAAAGGAAACCTGGCAAATTGTAGCACAGAAGATATTATCAAGTGAGTAGGACTTATGCTGCTCACTGTTCCATGAGAAATAAACTGGTACAAACACTGAAACATTTTCCTGTGGTAAGAGCAAGATTGAAGAAAAAGCCTCCCTCATGCCTATTCTCTGCCTTTCACTTCTGCTCTTTTACCTTGCTAATTAATCCGTCAAGCAAATTGCATCCTGAGAGTAATGCTATAGTGCCTGAGCTGCTCAGTATTTTCCTCCAAATTAAACAAACAATCTAAAGGCTAAGCCCCACAAGGTGACTCTATTAGGATTTCTCACATGGCTCTTCGTTTTTATAGCAGAATTGTTTAAAAAACAAAATGCATAATCCATTACTGCTGACTGCTTAATGGAGAAGGAGGTGTTTGGTTTTTTTTTTAAGACACTCAAAACTCCAGTGAAAAGGATCTGTGTTTGTTGGAGCTGACAGGTAGTGTGACATTAATGAAGATTCCGTTATGACCTTCTTAATTATGAGAATACTCATGCATATTGTTAAAATAGAGATGAGAATTTGGACAACAGTCAACAAATCACATTTAATGACTGTTTTAAATTTTCTCTCCTACACGCCCAAGTTAATTAAAGCCTACAAATATAAGAGCAGAATAGTGATAATATTGTTTTAGAACTCTGCTAGTGAGATTTAAGAGTCTATCGTGCTGTCTAACCTTCAGATACTAGAGACAGTCTTTCACATAAATGCTGATGATAAGCCTTCAAGTGAGTGAGACTCTGCTCAAATAAAGATCAACATGCTCCAAAGGACCATGACAGTACGCAATGGCTGAAGGCCTAAAAGCTAATGAAAGATAAACTCTCAATAGAAGGACTGTCAAAGAAAGTAAAAGGTGTAAAGAAAAAGTCAGGGCATGAACAGAGCGTATCCTGCAATAATAGTGAGAGAAAGAAAGATTGGAAGAATGAGGCTGTGAAATCCAGCCTGATCTTCTGACTTACAAAAATGTCTCCAAAAATCAGCCTTTAAAAGCAAAGAGCTTTGTTCCTGGGTTCCAGTGAATTACGGAAAGTCACTAAAAGTAAGTTTCTCCCTTCATGATGTATTTCATAGATAGATCAGAGATTTTGTTTAACGAAGACATGCATCATAGTATATTCCCTTTTGAATTTAGAAGATCACGGCTGAGTCTCAGGACTTTTGGCTTATGCCTCACATGCTACATTTAGGTGGATGTTAGCTGTGATCCACCTTGTTCCTGGTTTTCACTCACTGAATAGCTAAACTCCAGCCAAACAAATCAACAAACACCCACCTAAGCAGTAGTATATCTAGTATATATTTTTATAGAGCGATCTCAAAAGCCCTGAGGAAACATTTATATGTCCTCTTTTTTCTGTCTAGAATTCTCGTAGTCATTATTTTTGTCACTACATTTTTTTACATACAAAAAAATGGAAAAAACTGGAATAACTACACCTCAATCACATATTCCAACAGCTCAAAAGACAAAAGACCCTAATCTGGGTTTTGTAGCACTACTGAATGCTCTTATAAAATTCTCCAAGGTGGATGACATAACTAGCCCATAAATTCAGGATTGCTGGCATATCCAAAATATATTCATGCCAAGACTTTCAGAAGCATGTAAATACCACCACAGATACCCCTGTGTGCCTAATGGGATTTAAAAGAATCAGCCTAAACAGCTAATTTTTTGCATCGCTTTTTACTTCCGACTTTATGTGAAACATACACTATTAAACATAAGCAAGAATTAGAGACTTAGCTAGTATAAATCACCTCTTTCAAATATGCATAAAATCTATCAGTCTGCACTACACAAACTTTTCCGTCCTCTGCTTTCTCTACCTAACCGAACTAAACAGTTGCTTTTAAGGAAGATGACTCTCACTCTTAAAAATTTCAAATAAGCATCTGGCAATCAGCAACCAGTAAACTAGAAAGTTATTGTATGGCAGCAATGTTAATTCAGAGGTCTCTGTTGGGAAAAGCATCCCTTTCATCACTTCTATCCCTTGTAACTGATTTTAATTACCAGTTTGGTAAAAAATATACTGGTAGGAGGGTCAGAGCTTGCAAAGAGATACTCCACTGCTTGCAAGATAATGGGACACAGCTGCAAAGGAAATAAAGCAGTGTAATTAAACTTCTGTCACCTTGATTCCTCTCTTCTGAGTATCATAGATGCTATTTGTGTATCACTGGAGAAGAAAATAATTAAACAATTATTTTTAGCCCTAAGAAGTACAGATTTAGAGATCCTTCTCATCCACATCTCCAATACGAATATCATTCCAATCCCACTTCACAGGGCTCTTATGGTCTAAAAATCAGCCCCATTTGGGTCAGTGACAAATGATTGGAGCTGGAGGTAAAGAAAAGAAACAAACCAGATCTAAGCTTAGTATTTACAGCACATGCAGATTAAGAGAAGGAGAACTGATCTAAGTTTTTGCTTCAGCTATAAATTCATAGCAGTTTTCTTTGTGAAAATATTTACTCTAAGCCATATTTTCACAATTCAGAGGACTATCGTCAAATAACTGAAAGTTTCTACACTCTTAGCTAGTAGTATATATTCAATAGTTGATAAATTTCATGTAAAAATTAAAGGAATATGCTGGCCTCTGAGTATTTAAAAATATTTCCTCATTTAAATTATTTTCACAGTGCACCATGGCAAACAGTCTAACTTGTTGATACCAGTTGTCTACGATTTAATTACTGGTTATTTCAGTGAGAAGTATTCTCTAAATGGCACTTTTCTCAGTGAAGATAAAATGTCTAAACATTATTTAAATTATGATCAATAAGTATGATTTAAAAGCAAATGTCTTCTTTTAAATGAAAGAAACCCTTCTAAAAACATCACAGAGAAGTACTAACCGACATTTACCTACAACACTGTGAAAAAATGCAATAAATATTTATTTAGTAATAGGGAGTCAACAAGTGTTTTATTTTGTTTTCTGGGGTCTTTCATGTGGTCTTTTTAACAAAAAAAACCCCAAGCATCTACTAAAATGATTGGACCTACAATAATCATCTAGTCCAACTGCCTGAGCACTTAAGGGTGGATCAAAAGTTAAAGCATATTATTAAGGGCATTGTTTAAATGTCTCTTAAACTCTGACAGACTTAGGGCATCAACCACCTCCCTAGGAAGCCTGCTCCAGTGTTTGACCAGCCACTATGTAATATTTAGCCAGTTCCTGAGAGAGGTTTGACCTGTGACAGTTCTCACTCTCACAACCAAGGTCCAGGCACACCATGGGGGATACAACATGCCTAGGATAGTTTGCTTAAATGCAGAGCAAATGTGCCTGCACTGACTTAGTGGCTGCAAAAGTCCCTAATTTGTTTTATTTAGTGGCAGAGATGTTGATGGGTAGCCTGGGCCCTTCTCATATTCACTCTTTTCAGACATACAGGCAGCAATGACTGTCCTGAGCTGCCACGGTAGTTCAACTTCTTCTAAGCAGCCTAGACTAGGAGTCCTGGGATGTAAGGGCTAACTCTGTAGAGTATGTAAATATAGGGTTTTTTTCCTCTTCCTTAGTAGGGATTTCAAATGAGCAGTTTTTCAGATTCAGTGGTGCTGAACCTAGAGGCTTTCTCAACCCAGACTTGACAGTATCCATCTCTTTAAGCATCATAATTGTTTTAAGGAAAATACAATTAAGGACTTGCAGGGATGAGCAGAGACAGCTTTGGGACAAGTTGGCAAGGTTATTTCTTCCTCCTATCCACATCAAGTCATCTAAAAAGACATCTGAGCTCCTGGAAAATTACATCCCAAACAATCACCATTTCCACAGGGCATTTTAACTGAATTGATGACTCTACAGTTTAAATATTTCTGCAAACGCTTAAGGAACAATACCAAGATATTGCTGCCAATAACATTGGTTTCCTCCATCATACAGCATGGTTAAGTGTAAAGACAAGCTATACACAGTACCAACAAAAGACCTTCTCTACCATTCAGCAAAGAAAGCCTATTTTTTTGTTTGGTGTATTTAGCTCTCTCATGTCTTACTTTCCATCTATGATCACTCCTACAGCTAGTTTTTACAACATCATGGCTTTTCTCTCCAAGTCTTTCTGGTCTGAGAATATTTCTCCCTACTTTATGTCATGTGAAGTTTTTCATTTCTTCTGGTGATGTGAAAAAATATCTTGCTAACCCTTTTGTTTAAGACATAAATTAACTTTTAAGATGAAACTTTATTTTTTATGAGAAGAGAAGAGAAGGGAAAGAAGAGAGAAATAGTTTTTCTATAACCTTTACTTTTTGATGATGCCTTGAACCTAGAAATCAAGACAGTTCACATGTTTCTATTTTAAACAAAAACAATAGACGAAATCAGAGAATTTTTAAACTTCCTTATTAGTGCTGGTGCATTGACAGCTACTATTATATTTTATTAAAACTTTTTTTGTTGTTGTTAAAAATAAAGAGATGAAAGACCTTTTAACTTTTAACACAGAAATTAAAACGTTTAAATGAGACATGGAATACTTCAGCTTAGTCTATAGTAATGGATCCTTGGAGTATGTTTGATTTTTGTTTCGTATAGTATATCAAAATGGTAAGCATTTACGAGATCTTTTATTCCAAGAATCTGTGTATTGCCTATTAACTGGGTACCTAATATAGTTAAGGGGCAGGGAAAAAGAGCAATCTGTTCCATGCAGAAAATGTACCTGAAGAAGGGAGAATCTTTTTACACAACTAAGATAGTATTTTTTTTAAAGTTAATCTTGTAGATTACTTAGTTTATGTAAAGAAACAGCTATATTGATTTTCACCATAACTCAGAAGAATAACTTCTGAGTATGTACTGAAACAGAACTGTAAGGCAATATGCCATGGATGGGAAGAATGAGAAAAAGATAAAAGATATAGAAAGCTTGTACAAATAAACAGATTGGAGAATCAGGCCTTCCTGCTCAGTAGCCTCTGAAAGTCAAATGCACAAAAGCATCAGTCAGTAATTACATAGTTTTGTTTTCTTTTATTCCTACCCTTTGTGTGTAAAAAAGAACCACATTTTAAGAATCATAAAGGTAACATAAAAAAAAAGGTGACACAGAAGTTTTCAAGGATGACAGTAGTTTAGACTTTTGACCTCATAGGTGCAGAAGAACAACAGATGATAGAAAGAAGAATATTTGGAAGGGGGTCAAGCAGTTAAATCCATCTCTGTGCGGAAGGCACGAGAGTGAACACGTTTCTGCAACAAGAGAAGGAGAAGCAATAATCTCAAATTCTTACTGACATCCTACAAACTTCACTTTTGAATGTATCACTGTGACATATCAAATATAAGGTTATTTTGTTGGCAAAATATCTATTTGTGAAAAGACAAACAAGCAAGTATTTGTTTTACACAGCTATCTAAATTCTTAAATGTGATTTATCATTTCTAAGAATATACTGGATAATTATTCAAGTATTGTTTGCAAGTACAAGAACAGCTCCCATCTGTGTCCTGCCATGGACATGGTGAAACTCATGAGAACACAATTGACTAGGTAGCTGAGAAATTCATTTTGCGGAAGAAGTAAATGAAAATAAAGAAATTATTTCTTTATATCACAGAATTTTTAAATTACGGTTTAATTACAGTTGCTCTGAGCAGGGATAGTTCAACAAATGGAAGTAAATCTGTTGGGCAGTAATGACCTCTGTTCATACTAAAGCAGCCCTAAAAATTTTTGGATAGATCTACGTCAAAAGTATATCCAAAATCTCATATCCTCTCTTCCAGTACTTAAAAGGAAGTTACAGGAAAGATGGGGAGAAACTCTTTAGGAGGGCCTGTTGTGACAGGACAAGCGGTAATGATTTTAAAATAGAAGGAGGTAGATTCAGACTTGATATAAAGAAAAAAATTTTTACAACGAGGGTGGTGGAACACTGGCACGGGTTGCCCAGAGAGGTGGTGGATGCCTCATCCCTGGAAACATTCACGGCCAGGTTGGATGAGGCTCTGAGCAACCTGATCTGGTTGGGGGGGGTTGGACTAGATGACCTTTGAAGGTCCCTTCCAACCCAAACTATTATATGGTTCTATGACTCTATAAAATCATGACTACAGTTTTACATCCTGATCACAAACTTTGTAGAGAATAAGGATTCACCTTAGCAGTCCTAAGTGCAGTCAACAGCATGCTAAGTGCTTATTTGTCAAAATGTCTAAACAAGGAATGATGAGGCGAAGACTGAGAAAATAAAGCTGTGTTTGGTAATGAGAAAAAGCTACGTCACCCCAAATGGAGATCATAATGTTCCTACATCTTGCCAGCTGTTTTCATTGTATCTGTACTATAGTTGTGAGATACAAAAATGTTATAGGGAGCTCTGTAAATATAAAAAGTAGAGATACCTGTCAAGCTTCAGCCATTTGTTTTTACTGACTTGAGATTTACAATTTTTTTTTGAATTGTTGAAGTAGGGAGGGGCTTCAGTTGGCTTTAACATGGGGCAGATGAGCTGCTTGGGAAGAGGGAGAAGCCTTGGTTTTGCGTATCTCTTGGGTTTTGAGCAAATTATCTTTTTTCCACCTCGATCTGTAAGGTCTCTTTTGGCCAGAAAATGCTGTGTAAGTGGGCAGGAATGGAAAATTCTCACTAGACCATACTGAGCACTCATTAGAAAAACGTACATTTTCTTGCAGAAGGGAAACAGCTACAGTATAACCTTTATTTAACCCCCTACTTACCCCCCCCACTGAAGATACGTAAGATTCAATTACATTTTTGCCTCCAGTTATGTCAAGTTTAAAAAGGAAAATGAGGTCTTAACAAGACTTTTTAAAATAGCTGCAAGTCATAACTTTAAAATGTTGGAACTTACTGTGTAATGTTCCAGACATCTTAAGTGAATAGTCCAAATGACTCAATACCAGGAACATTTCCAATATAAACCTTCAATGCATTCTAGGTGAGATGATTTGCACTTAAACCCCAGAGGATGCTATTTAAATTTTAAAGGACTCTCCTACTTTCTCTTAGAATAAAATTGACATACTTGCTTAATAGTTTCCCACGTTTCTGTAATTGGGTTGTCTCCTCTGCATTTTTCAAGTCACAACCCTTTATTTTAACATTTTAATTTGTGAAAATCCTTTGTGTTTTCTTGTTTAGAAAAGCTGGTGAAATAGCAGTCTTGAGATATCTGCTGTTCCTTAATTCGCCATAAACCCCTACTCCTTTTTTTTTTTCCTTTTTTTTTCCCCCCATTTCTGCAGAAATAGCTGGTTTAGTTCCTTAAAATACAAGCAAAATCCAAGACTAAGAGTCATTCTACAATGTCTGTGCATTATAACATATTGTGCAAAACACACAGCAGGTCTTACAGGCTCTCAATTGTCAGGAAGAATGTAGCTTCTGCACTGAATCTTAATTTCCCCCCCCCCCCCCCCCCGAATTTAAGGCAAGAGAGTTCTGGGGCAAAAGAGTTCAATATTTGTAGACAAGTTCCCACAGCTTAAAAATCTCTCTGATCTGTTTCAATACTTCAAATATTTATTGGATTAACACTTATTTGTGTGATATTACCTATATGTCACAGTTGTGGAACCTTGACTGCTTATGCAGTCCACCTGAAGCAGCTCATAATACAAGAAGTAAAAAAAAGAAAGTAATGGCACATTCTCAAAGGCAGCCTTTTGCCCTAGAGTAGAAAAAGAAAGTATTCTTAAACTCCTGAAAATGGGCAATGTAAAGGCAAGGAATGTGGTACTCTTGCAATTTGACTTTGCTCTGACCTCTTGCAAGTAGCAATAGTACTTGCAAAATGAGGAAGCATGTGAGCCATACCTACAGCTCTCAGAAGCACATACTCCAGGGACCCTGAATGGCTAGTAACTCAATCTGATACACCCACAAGGCTCAGTATGATGCTGTAAAGAGATAATAGCATCTGAATGGCAACAGCAAAATCCTGTTTTCAGGTTAATAAGTCTTGCCTCATATGTTTAGGATTGCATAGTACCAACATATTATTTCTGGGTTTAGGACCAAGCGAATAACTGAAGGACATAAACATACCAGTTTCAATTACAGCTAGCTTCAAAGTCTGTGTACCTAGCACTATTGAGCAGCATAAACTTCTATAAAATAACCTGGTTAATCTGGTAATCTTCTCCACAGACCTTAACTCAGAACCTCTGAAATGCAGCACTGTTGCTTAACTACAGGTCATTCTTCAGCAAAATTACTTGAAATCTACTTTGAATTAAGCAGGTGGGTGTGAAAATGCTAAAGGAAACCATGAAACAAGACAATGCCCCTGCTCAGTCCATTTCAGTTACTAGAACAGCAATTAAAATGAGGGTTGGGAGGGTCCATCAACAACTAAATGGGAAAAGAGAACTGATGTTTAAGCTGGTTCCACCAAACACAGCAAACAGTCATCAACATGCAAAATCACTTACTAGACTTAAAGTTATCTTCATGTATAAACTGACAGTATTTTTATACTGATACAACAGAAAAGAGATCCAACAGAAGAAAACTAGAGATGCAATCATTTATTCTGAGTTCTGCCAACAAAGAGTGAAAACAGGATAAAAAGTCCTTTTCCTGCCCTCTTCCCTATGATATACACAGCAAAGGCATAACAAAACTAAAGCCAAATCCAGCCTTCGAATTCAATTCCCATTCATTAGATTCACTGTCAAGAATGGCTGTCAAAACTGGCTTTCTTGTACATTGTGCATTAACTTTTCTTCTTAAGTCCACTGAAACATTCACATTTCATTGCCATGAACTTGCTATGTTTTCTAATTACTATAAGATTCAACTTGTTCTGCTCCGTTGATGCTTCGCCAAAAATATAGCCATTGCACAAATTAATATTTACTGTGCTATCACTGAATAATGCAATGGTTATGTACTTAGCAGTGGCTCAAAGCATAAACTAGGCTCCTTAGCTACAAGTATGCATTTTATTTTAAAGACACAAGTTGAAGAAAACCTTAGACAACATCCAGCTCCCCATTTGATTAAAATTCTTTTTTTCACCTTCCACTTGCCTTTTCCCAGAATGGAAATGTGTTAATTCTGCTCAGCGTATCCTAGGATTCCTTGCATGATTTTCACTGCTTGTATCTGCACTAGACTGAAAAAATTTGCTGTGTTTTTTACACAGATTATCAGAATACTGTGCAGAAGTTCCTCTGTGAGGCTCATAAATAGGAAACATTATCAGAGAATGAGTGTTTGAAAGCCTGGAAATCAGATTCATAGCATTAATGTCTAAGTTATGCAGAGTCATTAAGAAATGATACTTTATTTTATGAATAATCTTTGCATAATATACATCAAAGAACTGCTGTGAATGTTTATCTAATAAAGACCACAGTTTAAGGATTAGCCCCATACCACTGGTTTCAGAAGAAGTATGATCATTGTGATCTGTCTGTAGATGATATGTTCTATTAAAACAGGCCATATACTAATATAAGTATTTGTGCAGCTGCTTAAAACATACACCCTAAACATGTAACTGAATCAACTAATTTCAAGAAATACTTTGTTTATTACCACCATCGTTAAGGTGGAAAACAGAAGTGGACAAAAAGCCATCCTTAACTCATGACAGCTAATGAATACAAAGGTGCAATCTGTTGAACTGACTATGAAAACACATGATGAGACAAGCAAGCAGCAAGCTCAAGGGGTAAGAAAGGAGTTGGTTGTTAACAAAAATTGTTATCACTTTATTATTGCTTCTGGAAAGAACAGAAGTCTTTTGTCTTTCCAAACATAATCTCTATAAATAATGAAGGATGTTTTGTAATGGGGATAATAAACTGTCAGTTGTATTTTTACAGCCACAAGACACATATCAGAATCGGCCTTGTGGAAATACAACTATGTAGAACAGCAATAAATATTGTTCCACATGTTTTCATGTTCTACTATTCTTATTTTCAATTGCTACAACTGCAACACAGAACAGAAGAAGAGCTTTAGCATTCAGCAGGGGTTTGGGAGCCCTCTGTGCTTTCCAAGGTTTTGGTTGCTAGATTGTTACAGCCCCAGACCTTCTGCAGAAGTAATTCAGTTCATCCACAAGGACGACTTCTTTAATTTCCCTGAGAAGCTGATTTTTGTCTCCCTGTCCATACAAGTACTACCCTGTAGCATTTGTCAAGTATTATTGCATTTTTTTACAGTGGTGCCACATGAAGGCACTCATTCCCATGTAGTTTTACAATGAGAGAATACACTTTCTCTACACAGGGACAAAACTGTCCAGAAAGAATTCTAAGTAGACTCTGAGACATGATGTAGACTTCCTGAGCCAGCTGGTCCCTTATCTTGTGATAGTTCAAATCTCCATAATCCAAATAAAGCAATCATCAATACTATTTTCTTCAGAAAGATCAGTCCCTAAAACAGCCTTACAGATTGGGATTTAGGTATTGTCCATGTGGCTTTATATAAAGAGTAAAAATATAAATATATTTTTTCCCTCTCTGTCTTCAAATACCACTTCAGTAGGCTCATCAGGCAAACATGGACCACAGACCGAGAACAGGCATCTGAATTATACCTAAAGCACTATCAGGTGAACAAGAGAAACATTTATTTGGTATGTTTATCTGATGGGAGGAAGCAGTAGCAAGTAGGCTGAGAATGTCTGAGAACATCCATTTCAGTGGGAATACCACAATACCAACCAGTGTCTAATGCTGCCAAGGCTTTGCATTTACTTATACACTTGCTTTGATGATGTACATTCAATATAAATTATGGTTCATATAAAGAGAAACAAATGTCACATACAGGTAGAAAGGATAAGCAATAGGAAACTCAGATTAGGAATGGAATATGCCCTCTCTAACAGTCTGGGTCTAGTAATCACTTCAGGGGAAAAGACACAACTGGAATAACGGACCGGTTTTTGAAAACTCGATGGACAAACTTTGTCCCAAGCAAAATATAGCAAAATGCACGTTGTCATCTCAAGTGGCTAAGAACTGTTAGAAAGCAAATATACTTTCACCATATAATAGAAAGAATAGAATGGAAAAATACAACAGAAGAATGATAGTCCAGTGGCATATGGGAGAGAACTTTGTTATGAAGGTGCTTATTCCACCAAGTATTTCCATTTCAGTTGAGCTACATATTTTATCTGTTTTTCAGTTCTTTTGATCTATAAAGTAATAAGAGTAGTATTCCCCTAAAGTTAAACAATGCTACACTCTTTGTGCTATGTGCCAAGTAGAAGATTTTGAGACCCTTAAATATTACAGTAATAGCAGTATAACTACTTCCAATAGACCAAACTATATTTGATATTTCAGGTTGTTTGTTGTTTCCTTTATTTCTTAAGTCAGAAAAAGATGCATCACATCATTATCTTATTTTGTCTGTTGATGCTCACAACAGTATGTACAAATGAGAGACAGGAACGGCCACAGTCTAAGGAAGAAAAATTGCCTCTAGATGGACAAGATGTAAAAATAAAGAATTTTGAAGAATTTACAATTGTGAGCACACACAAGCATATATGCACATTCTCCATACAGAAATACATTATTATTGCTTTAATGATTTGCTAAAGTGATAACTGTAGTATTACAATAAATTTTTTCTGCACCATCCTGAGAACTCAGTAAAAACCCACAGAGAAAAAGATCTTGTCCTCAAATTGTATGTGAACATGTTTCCCAGCACAAAATGCTAAGAGAGAGATTTTGCATCAACACCAACATCCAGAATAGTTTCTAATAAAAAAGAAGTGATCTAATAAGCAGGAAAAAGGTTGGAAACTAAACGTGCTGTGTGGTGATTCTTACAGTTGGAGTGGGGAAAATATAGTAATTTGAAACTTGATTACTTTTCTGGCTAATTAATGAGTTTTGACTGCATCAAAATATTAAGTACGATCTTAAGATATTTTTGTAAATATCTATTCTGAAAAGTCATCTACAAACAATTCTGTAATACAGGGAATTTTACCTCTATTCTGTGAATTACATGAACAATGTGAACAAGGCAAACGTTTGTGAGAGTTCATGAATGTATAAGAAGCCAGTGTTAGGTCAGATTTTCTCCCTAGGGAAGCAAATGTATGAAGCAAAAAGTTAATTCAAGCAATGTGCTTTTAAGTCTTTTAGCAGTTTCACTAATTCTGTTGTTGACACAGCCGTTTTCTGAATGATTTAAGAGAATGGCAGGAGGGCAGATGGGATAGGAAAAATACCAAACTAAGCTCTTTGTTAAGATTACTAACCCAGTGAGTTCAATATCAACTGCTCATCATTACTGGAGATTAAAGGTCTCACTTAGTCATATGAAAAAATACACCCAAATCTTAGGTCAACATCACTGACTGGTCTAGGAGATCCGGGATACCCCAGAACATGGAGGCAGATTTAAAAAACAGAAGGTCAGCCTTTATTGCAAACTCAGGAAGAAGAGAAAAATCTCTCACAGTTCACTAGATCTAGGGAGACTAGTGCTTCTTCTGTGCATTTGGATCACTACATTTACGAGCTTCCCAGCACAGCCTACAAATATGACTAAAGAGCAAGTCATAACTAAAATTCTCTTTCTACTGCCAGGTAGATGCTGCACTCTCATTTGCACATGAAGTGTCAAGTATCCTTTTTCCTCCTTCACCTTGGGTTTTGAACTGTGACTAATTGGTATTTTACAAGTCATTTATACCACAGGAATTCCCAGAGAGCCCAAGAATTTCCAGAGAGAAAAGATTTATGAACACATCAGTGACACATGCGTTAAGAAAAGAGCTTAAAGTCTAAACTCGACAAAGCACCCAGAGAGCAGGAGGTGACACAAAGTGGATGCATCTTGGATCTCACCACAGAGTATGGGTGGTGGATAGTTTTCTGAATTCCTACTCTGGAATTCTGGTAGGCTTCTAATTACGCACCTCTATGAAACTGAAAAATAAAGTATTACTACAATTAATGGAAGCTTTTTCCTGTCATCCCTGTGGGATAACTTAAAGCAAACTGTTATGTGTGTATATTTCAGACAATAATCATCAAAAGCACTGATTTAATTTTTTTTTATGTTAGCATGCATATTTAATACACATGGAAAGCATTGTCTCTCCTAGCAAGCAATGTAGCAAACAATTCCTAAGGAATCAGTCACTGTATTTTTTCTTCTGTAGCTATTTCCTCTCCCCCATCAGACCTCACTAGTCTGCCTGAAACTAGTCACTGATGCTGCACACTAATAATAAGTCCACTTCTGTTTGTTGAAAGAACTTCAGTTCTGTCCTATATATTTATATCTTGCAGTAGGCATTGTGAAGAACTGATAATCAGAGCAGATCCCTGGGATAAAGTTATGTTAAGCACAGTGAAAAGAAAGAAGCAGTAGGGGAGCACAGGCTTTCAGATCCATCTGTTAAACTTGAACCTTGCTGTGGTGCCAGGACATGATCCTGAGCTCATGATCCAGGTTTTACTGTATAAGTGACTTGAACAAAAACACCAGGGGTTCCCATTAAGATATGAAAATCTTTCAGCTGCACTCAATCTTTCTCTCCTGTTTTGCATCAACCGACTTGCCTAGCTAGAGGCTGGGATTAGAATGAAGGGCAGTTTGCATAAAGCAGAGAAACACACTCTTATTTTAATTTGAGCTGTGATATATTGTTCTCAAGTAATGGGAGAGAAGGGTGTCTCTTAACAGAGCAAACATTTTTAATGATGCCTAGCCTGTCTCCACCCATCCAGCTTTTCCTGCCAGATGCCCTACTCTAATTTCACATGCTTGTCTGCATTTCATTCAGACCCTTAACATTAAGGGGAATATATGCTTTTTGCCTCTGGATGTTCCATCATTGCTGTATTAATTGCTGGGTTATAGTGGCATCTCATTATATTGATGGACTGGCATGTGGATCATGCTGCACTCAAGGGGCTACTGCAGTTTGGCAGCTGAAATTTCCAGCTTTGTGAAGGAAACCAGGTTTCTGAGAGCTATTAAGAACTAAATTTAGCAAAAATGAGGTTGCGAGAAAGTAGACTCTGGGGGAAGCTTTTTTTAATGTAAAAAAAAAACCAAAACCAAAACCAAAACCCAAATGGTGAGTTCTATTGAGTCAGTGGTGCCACAAGGAATAGTGATGCATGAGCTGGAGTGGCTGGAGTCTGCTGAAAGGCCAAACTAAAAGTCACTTCTTACTTACCTACTGATAAAAGTGAGAAGGCAGGGAAGTACATTGTATGTTCTGTTATTAAGGACATCTATTAATTTGCATTTTCAGATAGATCTGACCAACAATATTTATGTTATTTCTTAAATTTCTGGCTTACTTTTATAAAACTACTTTTCTAAGTTGTCTTTTATTTCTGATGCTAGACAACTTTTATTTCTAATAATATTTTAAACTACTTCACAAATACATCACTCATTTTGAATCATGACACCAGTTGGTAAGGTATAGATCCTATATCCATACACATTACACAAAAAAAAAAAAGACATAGTAGTGGAATTAATTTTAAGGTTGCAAAATCAAGTGCTCAGACATTAGGCAGCATGTTAAGGCTGCCTGAGCAGTATTTCTTCCATCTCCTTATATTTATGACTCATTAAACAGTTTATGATTACTTGATCATTCAGTATGTGGTGCAACACTCCCTTTGTTAGCAGGGATCCAGTATTTCTGTTTATCAACGTTATTGAATGAGAGGCTTTGTACATCTTTGTGCACATCATTCAAATCCTGAACCAGGAACAACATGATTAATTTCTTCAAGGTTTTTCTTCAGGTAATGTCTTTCTAACATTTTAATACTTTCTACATATTGAAAAAATCAATCTTTAGAACACTTCTGCAGGGTGAGATAAAGTGTACTTCTCTACTTAATAGATGTTTGTTGGACTAGCCAGAACTGCCCCTGAAACTTATTTGTTCTATGTAGACACGGCTTGGTTCCTTGGGGGAAAAAAAAATAATCACATGACTTTATAATTAATGTCAGGGGAATGAATTAAATTTGCATAGGTTATAGTTGTAATACTGACATATCCTAACATTTAAGAATGTGATTTAATGAGACTATCACTTGCTTTTGGAAGTAATTTCTTCCCTTTTTTAAAAAATTAAAAATCTCAGAACTGTATCTTGTAGGGTTATATTTACTCTCTGCATGAGTCATCTTCAGGGATGGGATCTTTAGATCTATAAGCACAATCCTCTAATCATTTGAAAGCTAAATGATTAAAAGATGGAGAAGGATTCAATTGCTGACAGCATTTTTCTTTCAAACTATTTGTAAGCAATGTGAACCTGTCACTAAAGAGGGTGACAAGATACTTGCTTTATCAGAATTGTAACCATCTGCAAATAAAATATTGAGACTCAAGATTCACACTTTTCTCTGTAAAGTCTGTACAGAGGTACAGCTAGAAATTTCTGTCTAGATCTGCTATGTGATCTTGACTTTTCCCCCCTCAAAATGGTTCTCTGTGTGTGTATGTGTGTGTGTGCAAAAAATATTTGTTTTCCATAAGTCATCTTATAAAAAGAGTCCTTTTGAAAGTGGGAGAAGCCTGGAGGCTGGAATCCTGAGTGAGTGGCTCTGTGCCAGTGGAGGGAGCACACTGACAGTATGTGAGCTGAAACCAAAGTGCTGATGGGATCTTGAGGAACTGGGAAAAATTAAGCATTGGAATGTCTTTGAATATTTTTAACATTATCCTTTTTTTCTTTTCCCCTCCTTGTCTTCCTAAACTCCTCCTTATGCCTTTCTCCTGATACTGTCACTGCTTCTTCTCTTAGATCTACAGCATGACAGAATTCTGTCTTTGGCAAATTCTGGCTGTTGTCTCAAAACAGACTGAATAATTTTACTCAAATTTAAAGAAAACAACCAACCATATCAACAAACAGCCAAAGGCAGATGCTCAGCTTCTGAAACAGGCATTCACACTGGGCCGCTGTTGGAAGCAGTGAGCTAGATGATCTTTTGTTTCACTTGACGCAGTCATCCTTATGTTCTAATGAAATTTCAGCTTACCTATTTTAAGCATGGTGACACAGATGGAAATCGGGATCTCAGAATGCATTGTAAAACTTTGACCCCTGATAATGCATTGAAATACTGAGGTTTTGTAAGAGTCAAATAATCCCTTCATTCCAGCATATCTCTGGTAGAGCCAGCCCCCTCTGACATCAGCTTGCCATTATAAATTAATACCTTTCCACTTCTAAAAACCTTTAATATTATTACAAAGCTATCACTATCACAGCATGTGGTCTGAAGTCTTCCCAGCCATGTCAACACCAAGATCTCTCTTTCTGCCTGAACTCAACAGCATATTTCATCAAAGCCAAGGAGCAAGCATCGAAAGGAAAAGTCTGTGTGGCATGCGTAGAAAAATGTGCAAATCCCCCTGGTCTTCTGCAGGATGGATAGCACTCAAGCTTGAAGGTTATAAGATGTCAGGAGTCCTCTCAGCACTTGTATCCTGAAAAGACTTGTGTATTTATTTTATTTTATGCACTCTGAGTAGTTCCAGCTCAGGCCTGTCAGTCTACAAACAGTACAGAAAGCCTATGGATGTTATATAGTTGATGCCCTTTATTAGAAAGTCTATTTAAACTCCAAATTTAAACAGTGTTGGTGATGATGACAGTCTTTCTGCCATGTCTCCACTGGGAAAAGAACCACTCATGGAATGGCAGTTTGTGCAGAAAAAATTAAATGACATTTTCATGGAAAGACTCAATTTCCTACCTGCAGGAGGTGTTAGGATGTGCAAACAATCTAATCTGCTGGACATTAAGTGGTTTCAAAGCTTCATAACTCCAGGAGTGCGAGGAAGAAACTTCATGGAGAGCAAAATAAAAGCTTCCAAGACAAAGAAAGGAAGAGAAAGATTTTTTTTCACACTTATTTCTTTATTAAATAAACAAACAGGACAAATTAGCAATTAAAAGCCCAGACTCAGAACCAATTTCAAAGCAGTATCTGTCCACACGTTCACCTCAGTAGACCTTACGTACTACTCTTTTTAACAACTTTGTCAATGACCTGAAGGAGGCAACAGAGTGCACACTTGTCAGTCTTGCAGATGAAACTAAATTGGGGCAACCAGTCTATACACCTGAGGTCAGGGGCTGCCATTCAGAGGAATCTAGACAATCTACAGAAATGGACCAATAGGAAGTATATGAAATTCAACAATCACATGTGATTTCTTGTCCCTGGGAAAGAAGAGCCCTGGCACTGTACAGTCTGGAGAAGTCCAGGCAGGGGACCAGCTCTGTGGGGAAGGTGCTGGAGCCCTGGTGCACAGGGAGTTATGCATGGGCCAACAGCACCTGGGCAGCAGGACTACAGCCTGTTCATGAGGGGATGGGATAATCCCACTGTCCTCAGCACTCAGGATACTACATCTAGTTATTGCATCAGGTTTTTGGCCACCCACTACAGGAAAGACACTGATAAACGGGTGTGAATTCAGCAGGGGACCGCCCCTCTTCTTGCTCTGCTAGGACAAGCTGAGGCTCAGCCTGGGGCAAAGATAGATCCAGGGGGCTGAAAGCAGTGCCTGGTACTTGCAGGGAGGTGGTCCAGAAGAGGGAGCCAGAAAGACAAGGGACATCAGCTGCATGATGGAAAAGATGTTCAGACAGGACCTGAGGAAAAGGCTTTTTCCCATGGGACCAGCGGGGCAGAAGCACAGGCTGTCCAGGGAGGCTATGCCAGCTCTGTCCTTCCTAGGGGTTATTGGTGAGGTGTCAGTTGCAACATTTAGAAACTGAGGAACCCCACTGAGGACACTTTGCTAATTTGAAATTGTGATATACTAAACTGAGAAGCTAAGAAAGCATGTCTATTCACATGGGAGTAAAAGATATTTTAAAAACATGCTCACAACTTTATCTAATATACAAAGACACTTTCAGCTATATTCTGCTACTTCTGAAGGTTCAAGAGAATGCACCATTTACTCCCACAAAAGAAGCTGGATAACTCTCAAATTGGTATAATGAAACCTTTCAAACCAAGAAGCACTTTTAGGCCTCAGAGGGAGTAAATAAACAAAGATGGCCAAATTACTTCTCCGATTCCATTTCACATTGCTAGACTTTGTATTAGGTATTTACTCAAAGAGATTTTGTTATAATGGAAGAATTTTACTCCAGAGCTACACTTTTTATCTTTCCATAATATCATGAGGACAATAAAATCTAATCTTCTCCTGTGACTACAGGAATATGATCACACACATCCACTGATATCTGTGCTTTTCTACACAGAAAATCACAGCTCAGGAAAAATAAATTGAAGGGAGAATGAAGAACTCCAGCTGTATGGAAGAGAGCATATAAAGAACACTGATGACTTAGAGACATCATTGTAAAATAAAAATTCTTGTAACATGCATGTTTAATTAACAAAGTGCTATTGTACCTCAGTTGTGATAAACTGAGTGATTTATCTCACTTGCCTAATTGCTATCCAGGACTTATTTTTACCCATGGAAGAATTGTAGGTTCAGCTGTGAAATAATTCAAACTCAGAAGGTCTCCAACTATGAGATTTCAAGTTGTCAATACTGAAAAATGCATTACTATCACATAGTACATAGTCTTAAACAGCAACTATAATTAAAAGATCTCCATCACTTAATTAAGACACTTTTATGGTCCAAGTCCCTCTGAAGTCTATATTTCTGAAAAAAAAAAACAAAATACTTTCCAGTCTGAATGTCCATAGCACAGACTGGGATCAGGGAAATCTATCTTTGAAAGATTTCTGTGAAGCTTTATATTAAAAAAGAAAGTAATGAAGTAATTTCCTAATATACTGAAGTCACAAAGTGTCACTGCAATTCCAGATTCAACCTCTGTCAGGGATGATTTCAGCATATATGCCCAGATACCACACACAAGCTTGAGTGAGTCTTTCTGAATTCTCATTTGTACTTCTTCTTTAAACCTAAAATGTAAAACCTTTCTTTCCAATCTCAGTTTTATGAATTTATTTTGCAATTGTTTCTTACAGGTCAATAGAACTTTTAATTATTACATGGGTACAATAACCACATTTTTTCTAAAAACATTCTCTGGCATCAGACAATCAATCAGTCAGACTGATGTGAGAGTATGACAAGTGTGGCTATTCCATTCCTTTAAAAAGGTGAAGAAATAAACAAGAATGAGCTCAGAAACTCTTGGCAAGGATTCTCGCTAGCAAAAGGCAGTCATTATGGTTCTGAACACACCATAGACTTCCCTAGGGCCATCAATCCCCCCAGGAAAATTGAGCCCATGCACTTGTGGAAAAAATGATGACATAAAAAGGTATACAACTCAAAGACAGATTTTTATTTGCCACAGTACACTTAACATGCCTCACCGTGTCAGGACACTATGCAGGCTGTGAAAAGGTGAAAGCTGGTAAAGGTACTTACAGCATGAACATGAGATACTACAGCACAGTATACAGAATTTTTATTGAGACTATTTACATAACTTTCTTCATTGTTCACTCTCATTGTTACTGAAAGGATATGATAATTATGAGGAAGTTACTTTTCACCTTTTTAATAATAAGAAGAGTTTGCATGGGTAGTTTTTACATTAATACCACTATACACAAATGTTGATGCTTTTTGTTTGCTGGAAATTAG
>JAAGAY010000308.1:0-43368 GCA_011801015.1 Ardeotis arabs | reverse complement strand
AGGTCACTCTGATGTTAGCTGTACCGTGTTAATGGAAACCAGTCTCCAATGCGGGGTGGAGCGGCCAGGTGAACCAGGAGGCTGGGGGGGTGGAATTTGCTCTCCAAGGTGTTGAGTACTAAAAGTGGCAGCAACTCCTGGCAGTTCCTCCGGCCAGCCTTGATGTGCTTGGCTTCTGGGCAGTGCTGCTGGGGGGACCCTTCCTCCCACGGCGATGTCTTGGAGAGCAGTGGTAAAAAGATCATCTCACTGGCTTTTGCATGGAGAAGAGAGACAAATAGAGGTTTCCACCCAACCTTTGAAATGGGCTGGCAGGGGTGGTCTCCTAAGGTACAGCCTCCTAAAGCATGGCCTGCAATGCTTCGCTCTGCGCTGCGGGAGCACTGGCTGCTGTGCAGCGAGAGCTCTGCCTCTCTCCTAACCCGGGCAACCCCAGTGATTTTCCACATTGGCATGTGTGACCTGGGATTGCTCCCCACCCTTTGCACCCGCGGCTGCTGCCAAGTCCCTCTGGGCAAATCCGTGTCCCCATTGTCTGCTTCCCTCGGCAGCTTTGGGCGCTGTGGCGGAGCTGCCCGAGCATGGTGAAACCACAAGGCTTGTCCCGGAGCAGTTATTTAACACCATGTGTTAATTGGGGACAGTTCGGGGGCAATGCATGTGAAGAAATGCTCATTGGCTATGTGATGAGGTCTTTAAGCTTTCAAGCCTTCGCTCTGACACAGTGAACACGACCGCTGAGATGTTGCCTGTGCCATGTGCTGGCTGGTCCTTAATCACTATGAAACCCAGCCCAACTCCAGTCATCTCAAATAGATTTATAGTACTCCTGTACCTGAGACAAGGGGTGTGTGGCATGATAAACCAGAGCGGGGCACAGAAGCACCCTGGATCCCAAAAACCACTGCTCGAGAGCTGAGCTCTGCAGACCCCTTCTCCAAAAACACCTTCTCCCTCCTGCCAGCGCATGCCCCACCCTTCCCAGCATCCTGGGAAGGATGGCTCCAGCTCCTGGTAGGAGATCTCCAGCAGGGAATCAGCAGCCAGGGAATTGCCCTCCGCCGCAGCCATGTGGGAGCTTGCGTAATGTTCCAGCGCTATCAGCCACATCGCTCACATTTACTTCTTTTGGCCTGATTCTCTGCCCGCCGAATAAATTTGCAGCTGCGGAGGCTGAGCTCTAGCAGAAAGCTGAAGGATTTACTTCCAGCCATTGAAAGGTTTATAGCTGAGAAATGTGACGTTGCACAGATTCTGCTGCTGGAGATGTGTCCTCCTCCTCTTCCTCCCCCAGCTGCTGCTGGGTTGAGGGGAGTATTGCATCATGGACCGCGCTCTGCCACTTCTCCCATCTGCAGACAAATTCCACCTTCAACATCGTTTGAGGGCAGTAATTCAGAGGCAGAACTTGTCACTGGTGCTAGGAGCAGAGAGTGGCTGCGCGCACAGCAGAGACACCTCACGGGCACTGCTTGAAGAGGAGTTGGGATGAAAAACTCCTCCACGTGTTATTCCCAGCTGTCCCTGTCGTCTCTGCTCCATTAACTCCAGGACTGGCCCAAACATCTTCCCTACGAGCGCGCCTGTCCGGGGGAAGGCTCACCAGCGCCTGCCGCAGCGAGGCACTCCAGAGTGCTTTTATTTGACTAAAAAAAGGGTCATTCTGTACAACTTTCAAATTCCCAAGAGGTAAATTGTGACTCTGATTTATTATCAGTAGGGAGAGGCTGTGCCTTTGCGGGTAGCTGACTCAAACAGGACCAGGCCCTCGGGTGAGACCTGCCGTCCCTGCTCCATGGGAGTGGGTGTTTGTATTACCGCAGCTGCTGCCGCCCCTGGTTCATTGAACTGCTCTGTTCGGCTCAATGCTGCTCTAAAAAAAAAACCAACTAAATACCCACAAAAACCAGAGCAAGACAGTAGCGTAGACAGCATATAAACAGAATATAAAAAGCAGAGAGCTGGGAAGGGAAAGGGCAGCCAAGGAGCAAGGCAGCTTGGCAAAAGAGAGGACGATGAGGATGAGCAGAACGGAGAACTCCGGTACCTTCACCCGCGTCTGCCGCAGCATCGCCACCCGTGAAGGAATGCCCTGTTTCCATCTGTCTGAGCCATGTTTGGTGGGGCGAAAGGTGGGTTCCTTACTCCTTAGCCTGCGTGCCTTCAGCTCCGCAGGGCTCCCAGCGTTGCTCAGTGCCTGGGAAACCATGAGACAATTCCCAGCTTTAACCCCCTCATGGTTTGATGACTGATGGCAGAGACTCACAAGAACAGAAATGAAATCCCTGAGACTGCTTGTCCCAAAATGCCCTGTTCACTGTCCTGCTCTCCCCTCCTGGCTATACGGTCTGGGGACACTTGGAGGGTAGCTGCTCCCTTGGTTTCCCTTAAACCACGCTCAAGCCCAACGGTGCTGGATGCTCTCTCCATCCTTCAGGACGCCAGCCCTCGCTCAGGCTGTCTTTATTTAAGCAGTTGGTGCTTCACAGATTACTTCCAGGCCCCTTGAGGATTGAAGCTCTTTTACCTCTTCTGGCCCCGAGACTGTTCCAACAGCTGTAACTATTTCATTTTTAATTTACTTGATACAACTTGTCTCTGCTTAATCCATCAGGACAACTTGGAGTGTTCCTGATGCATAAATCCAGAGTGGTGGGGATTGGAGGGGGAGGGAAAAGGAGGAGGAAATATAAAGGAAAAGAAAAAAATGCAAAGGATTTTGAAAAATTATATCTAAATCGTAGCCAAATGTATTCTAGCTTACTGCAAAGTGTGAGTCTGGACCCAGTAGCCTGGGGCTGAGGCCAGACGTTGTTTTGTCGTGGTGACATACTCCACTGTTCGTAACATCTTCAACAGCTTAAACCTCCTAAATTTGTCCGGAATGCACTTCAGCTGTTTCTTTCCTGCTAACCAGCTCCTTTTGTTTAACACAAACACTAAAGAGGAAAAACTGCTTTGCATCTTCCTTACAGAAATATAAACAAAGAGGGTTTACGTAATAAACCTCTAAAGGCAAAACATCCCCTCCTTCATCCCCTCCTTCGGGTGCCACTCTCCCACCGCCGCCCGCCACCAAAGGCTCCGTGCCCTTTTCGGGTGGGTGGCAGGACCGCTCTTAAATCAATCAGCTGACATCAGGCTGAAGTCTAATTAGCTATGGGTGGGCATGTGCTTTGATTATAGGAAGAACCTCGGGCAATGACTCGTGTTTTTAAGGCCCGCTTCTACGCGTATCAATCATCTTTTGACATGCAGAGCAGGAGGGAAGAAAAATAAGCTGCAATTTAAAAAAAAAGGATTATAAAGAAAGAATTCTGAAGTATTAATGTGCACACGACGGTGTGTGCAACCATAAGGCTACACTGCAGTTACGGCTGAAATGAAGAACACGCTCTGGTACCTTGGCATTAATAACCAGAGTTCCTCTGGCTTAGGAAGAAGTCCAAGAAATAATTTTTTCCTTCACCATCCTCAGTGATTTTAAGCAAGGAGAGAGGTTTCCTTTTTAGGGAGAGGTAGGTGAGATGCCTCATCCCAGGAGACTCGATACGACTAAAGCTATTTTAAGCAGAGCTAAAAGACATCTCCCGTCCGTGTAACTCCTCCTTTGGGAGATGCGAAACCAGGCTGCATCCCCCCTGCTGCTGCTGCTGTGTCCCGGGGCCATGCGAGGCCATGGCTCTCTTTCTCCTGCTCTTTCTCAACAGTCTGGTTCTCAGGAGACTGAATTTCCCCTGCGAAATTTGTTTTTTCCCCCAAATCAGGCCTTATTTTGCCATCATGAGGGTCATTTCTCTGCTTTTTTCATTGCACGTGACAATTTACCAAGGCTTTGCCGTGCGCGTGCTCCCCGTGTGCGCTGCTCTCCAGAACCAGCTCCTCCAGCAGCTCCCCATGTGTGGACAGCAATGCTGTGAAGGCAAAACCGATGCTGAGTGAGAACACTCCAAGCTGGAGAAAAAAATAATAAAAAAAACCAAAACAAAACAAAAAAAAGCCCTCTTCAAAACCCAGCATCTCAATTTCTCACTTCAATTGTTGTAAGAATCCTTCGGTTTATTGGGAAAGACAAGAGGGATTTTTTTAGAATTACATGTAGATATAGAAACCATATAGGAAAGGTTCTAATTATAACTATTAAACTTGGAGAATAAAGGGATACAGTATTCCTAGCTTGCTTGGCGGTTAGGAGTTGTGCAATATTTTCTGTGCTTTAAAATCTGTGACAAACGACATGATTTTTTTTTTTTTTTTAAAGGAACAATTAATATTGTTCTGCTTTGGGTGATTGACTTTGCCTCTTCCCTGAAACTTTCTCTGCAGAGCAGATGGGGAAGAGGTTTCTGTGAGACAGGCCAGAGGTGTACTGCAAATAATAACAGTAATGCTAGCGATGCTAATAATAATGCCAGTAATGCTAATAATAACGCAAGTCCTCCGATGGGCAGACTCTGACTGCTTTAGTCCTGGCTCCTCCTGTAATTCTCTGAGACCGCAGTTTAAAATTGCTGGGTGATGATTATCCGGGGATTAGGGATTAGCACGGTGGTTTGACTGCTTGTCAAAGCCTTAAAATAATACACAGATTAAAATAATTCAATTTTCTCATCAATAACGAAGCAGATGGTTTTAAAGCCCACATAACCTCTAATGGAAAAAAACCTACAGCGGGTAATGAGAAAGGACAGATTTTCTGAATGATCTCACGATCTCTGTCTCAATCTTAGTTTGGTCTGACTTCTGCAGAGATTTAGTAATATCTATAGCACTCAATTAAATTTCAGAAGCTCATTAGGCTGGCAATCTCATTTAGTACGCACATAGATTGGGAATTTAGAGATAAATGTAATAACTAAATATAACAGATCACTCAGAGCAAGCAGCTTGCTCCCCCTTCAAAAACCAAAAACAAACAAACCACCTTTGAAAGGGAATGATTAAACAAACAAATGAAACAAATCAAAGTTTTCCACTGCAACTTACTCATCAGAGTAAGCCCCAAGCGGAGAGCGAAGCAGAGCGCCTTGTGCCAGTGATGGAGCTGGAGCAGTGACTTCTGGGCACGGTGGGGGCTGGCTCAGGAGAAGACCTTGGCTTCTTGGTGGACTAACTACATGTTGAAGGCAGAGAATTAAAAACCAGTAACAAAAAAGAGGAGTATATTTTCAGAGAAGCTGTGATGCAGGGAAAGGGGTCAAATTCTACGTTCATATCCCTCAGTGTAACCATAATATTAGAGCATCAGTAACTATTACATTATATTATATCAATTTAATTATATTATATCATATCACATCATGTCACATATAGAAGAATGCCAATATAGTCCCGAGACTGAAGAAGGGACTGATCACGAACACCAGTGACAGAGGACTGCTTTTTCTTTCAATATGTTGCAAAGGATGATTTTTTTTTTCCCAAAGTACCATCGCGCTGCTTCAAGCAGCTACTTTGTCTTGCGGCTCGTCTGCGGGGAGAGCAGCTTGCCCAGCGGTTAGCGTCTGGAAATGAGAGTGAAGACACCTGGATTATGTTAATGGTACCGCCGCCGACTTACGGCTGACAGCTCGAAACTGGGAGGACAGCTCTTCTAAGTGCTTGTTGTCAGAGGCTGAGTTACTATGAAAGAGGCTTTCCAGCGAGGATTTAAAACAAACAGAGAACAGCGAGGCTTTATCAGTTTACAACAAAATCCAGAGGGATGAGCCGGTGGTGGAGCCCAGCTCTCGCACGTCGTGCGTGTTCTCGCCTACGGAGGAGGAGGAGGTCAAGGTGATGACCACCCCGTGGTAATGACCACCCTACGGGCATCTTGGGGCGAGTGAAGGGTATTTTGTGGAGGCAGAACAGAGAAGACCCCGTGAGTCCTCACAGCCATGCAAGTGGCCCTGGATCTGCTTTGCATGTTGATTCACAGCTTGGGAAAAGGTCCCAAACCACAAATCCTGCAGTGAACCACTGTACCAGGCTCATTTACTCAGACTTCATGCAAGGAGTTAGGCTTTTTCTCCATTATTCTATTTATTGCCAGACAACTCCTTCAGCTGAGGCTACACAACCACAATTGGTCAATTCAGTCCATGGTGTAGACGTTCTCCTGGACTCCCTTCTTATTTCAAACTTTCACCGGATTGTTTCTGAGAACAACTTTTCCTGTCTTTGCTCAGCTAGGAAACTCCATCCCATCCTGGCAGACAACGAGCTGGATGCAGTTTCTCACATTGTAGGCCTGCTGTGTGAGACTACAGCAGTAGACACACCTGGGGATGACGCCCCTAGCATGCGCAGGGCTCCAGTGAATGCAAAACATGCATTTTTTTCAGCAGTTGGAGCGTTGGGAGGCACCACGTAGCTTCTGTGACTTCTCCATGAGTTGCATAGCCTCTTTGAGGAGATTGGTCCCCATCTGTGTCTGAAACGCTGGCAAGATGAAGCGGCCTTGCAGAGCTCAATGTTGGCTGCTTATCTGCTGGTGGGGGCCTTACTAAAGCCTGCTTGTCTCAAAAAGTATGCTGTCACACCAATAGTTAATCTTCCAGGTACAAAGTTGGTATTCAAAAATGTTGGAGGCTCATTAGGTTGCAAAAATCTCCAAAAAAAAAAAAAAAAAGAAGAAAAAAAAAAAGTTGAGGAGCTTTGGTAGAGGAGTGACTAGATCATTCAGGAATGACCACAGAGGCAGACTGTGGTATGGCTCTACACGGCGAGCTTCAGCTTCCAAACGCAGTTTAACGCATCCCCATCACCAAGAAAACCACTAATGCTGAAGTATTTAAAAAAAAAAAAAAAAAGGCCTGTGTTTCACTGCTGCATAGATTTCCTCTCAGCTTGCTAATTACGAATCCGACAGAACCGAGTAAAATGCAGTTATGGCTTTAAACGTCTCACGCCTGTGAATTGCCCTACAGAAAGTCCAGGGTGCAGCTTTATTTCTCTTCCCAGATCCCATGTTTGCTCATTAATTGGTGCTAGTTTCAGGAGATTAGATGACTTTTTAATGTTCCCCAAGTAAAAAGAACATAAAGTGAGTTTTTTGTTTTTTCCTTTTGCAAATGGAAAAGGAAAAGTAAAGAGACCTTTTTCATTTATGCGCAGCTATTTTTTAATTTTCTTTTGAAAAATGCTGCCAATACCCAGAAGTGTCAAATTCTAACACGCAGGGGGAATAATGTTGTTTTTTAGCTGGTAATAACCTGTGTTTTTGTGGCTGACTATTGGGAAATTTTTAACATATTTCTTCATCCTGTACTTTCAGGAGATGAGATGACTTTTTAATGTTCCAGGGTAGAAAACCCATAAAGAAAGTGCATCTTCTTCTCAATAATTTTGAGGATATCTTTTACGCAGAAAGCAAGAGTAATTACATAACTGGGACTCTTTGTATATACAGCTTCATGTTCATTTAACAACCAGACACCTGATGACACAAATTTCTGCATGGAACTCAACTCCTTCCATACTTTGCGTCAGATTTTGGCGGTGCGCTGTCAGTGCCCGGGGTCTCAAGGCACACGAGGGGACAGCGTGGCCCTGGGGCAGGCTGGCTGCGCATGCCCTGCATCCGCTATTTTCTGTGGTTTCCAGAAAGTTTGCAACGTTGGGTCATTCAGAGAGCCCACTGGCTTTGCTGGAGGTGTGGGAGGTTTCAACACTGCCCAGCTGAACCTTTCCAACAAAGGAAACTCAGAATGTATTGGTCCCTGCGCCTTCATATGGAGCTGGAAAATAAGCAGTGAACTAAAGAACATCTCATGGCAGATCCTGGAGGCAGCATCTTTGTGGGAAAGGTAGCATGAAAGATCTATTTCAACTATAGCAGGGGGTGGGCATCCAGAAGATGCGGCTGCACACCCTAACACCAACCCAGCTGCTCCGCTCAGGGTGTTTGCTGCCCAGCTGTGCCACGCAGCAATGCCACCTCTCGCTGTGACCAAAGGACAAAAGCTCCTCGGCTCACGCCCAGAGCTGTACTGCTCCGAGCCATGGAGCTGGAGAGGGAGGTGTGCTCTGTGCTTTGAGAACCTGACTCCCAGACCACAGGGGTTTGACTTTGCACAGCCAGGAATTCAGACTGAATTCCTAGAGCTGGTGAGCTCTTGCGCTTTCCATCACCACTGCAGCACCTCATCCCCAGCCGCGATGGTGGGGTCTGGTCCTGCTTACGCTTCACCCAGCAAAGCCCAGGAAAACCTCAACAGCTCCACTGAGGTTTCTGCTTCAGGCACAGCTGTGAGAAGAGAATTAAACCATGGCAATGCAAGCCAGAGATGCTTTTTCCGAGCACTGACGCTGGGACCAGCACACAGGCGTGCACGCTTACGGCGATGCTCTTGTTCCTACGACTCGTCTGGCTGAGCAGCTCAGTGTGCGGCTTCAGCTTGGGAAGTGCTGGATCACAGCCTGAGACCAAAGGGGCTGAGGAAGCTGAAGGTCCTAAACACCCCACGGGGTTTCACCCCTTGCTTTCAGACCCCTGCACCACCCGATCAAAACCGAGAGCACCATGCAAGCACACAGCAGCCCCGTGTGCCCCCAGTCCATCTCCACACCAGTAACAACCCCTCCCCAGCAAGACTGGAACAACCCATGCTGCTGCAGCTTTCGCCTGCTGCTCCGTGACATCTTTCAACATTTACTTTGCGTGACTAGGGACACAAGTCCAGGCCTATCTCTTGATCCCACCGTGCCTATTGAAACAAGCCTCTCTGGGCAGTTTCCTTCTGGGAGTAAACTGTCATTTTTCACCACATAAAATTTTATAAGTTCCAAGCGAATGGAAAATGGATTTTATTATTTTATTTAATTTTTTTTTTAAATCTTTTTTCTTTTTTTTTTTTTTCCCTGACTGTTTTATAGCTGCAAAAACAGAATTTGTGGTTTGAACTGTTAAGGTTTGATGCAGAGGGCTATGGAACCTTTTATGTAACCCGCTGGCCTGAATAATTATCAAAATATTTTGCTTTCCACTCTTTCTAAGCCTCTGCATCAGAAAAAAATAGCATATGCAACCTTTTGACCACAAAATAATAATACTAAGAAAGCCCCCTTCAGAAGCCGTGTGTGTGGAGCTGCCCTGGGGAAGGCCGGTAGCTGACGGCGGCAGCCGCAGGGCTGGGTCTTATCAGGCCTGGGATGGGGAGAGGGGACCAGGGGGAGCTGAGGGATGCGGGAACGGACCTCACCTGGAGAGGGACTTTCAGACAAGGCAGCCAGTTTCAGAGGGTGGGGAAACGGCTCTTTGCTGAGATTAGCGAGATGCACAGGAGCCACATCAGGCTCAGCTGGAGATAAACACCACTGACATCAGGGACCACTCCCAGTTTTCCAAAGCATCATGTACAATCTACCTCACCGAGAAGCACCAGGACCTAGTCCATCTCCTCTGCCCTTCAGTGGAACACTATTTCTGTTATTAGCCCGACAGGGTATTTAATATCCATCACGCAAGGCGTGGTATAAGCCAGCGTCTGGGTACAAAGCTGATACGGACAGACGGGTTTTGTGCAGACTTACACAGGGTCAGAGATGGGAACAGCCACCAAACCCAGTGCCTGGTACAGAGAGCCATGTTAGAAACTGAATTAACAAATACCAGTGGGGCAGATTTTGTCTGGGTGCTGCAGGGCAGGGTCGATGCAGAGCCCCATCCCAGCAGGACACGGTGCCCTTCCTGCCCCAGGCTCACATCCATCTGCGTGGCAGGGGGATCGTAGCACTTCTTTAGGGGACACAGGATGAAGTGTGAACCCCCCCATCTCCAGGGCCTGGCTGTTATTCTATTCCCAGAATTACTGTTGTCTCTCAAAGAAAAGACACTGCATTTCCACAGCTTCCCTGCAACACTGCTTTTTACTGTTTTATGTTTATTTATACTTCTATATGTTTAAATACAGAATTTTAAATGCTTTTAGAATGAAAATGTGTTATGTATTTTTGCATAGCAAATAGGGAATTGCTATTTCCAACCTGGCACATTAATTTAATCTTTTAATGGAAAGTTAGGGATTTGATCACATTAATGTCTATTACATCTTTCCTGTCCTAGAAAATATGCTGTATTTTTTTATTCCAAATTTCTTCAGTCTTCTCAGCTTTTGGACAATACATTTTGATTCCTAAAAATTTTAAAAAATGTTTTAACATTTAAGTAAAAACAGCCAGCAAGGATGATGACATTCTTCCTGATCAGCTCAGAGATAAAGCAGTCACTTTTCCTAAAGCCTGAAGATGCCACAGGCTATTCTAAGAACTCTGAGTTCAACTCCTTTTGATGCAGTTTCAACCATAAAAAAAAAAAAAGGGGCTGCTTTGACTTGGTAACAGCTCTCAAGGGAGAGCCTGGCCACGCTGCCAGCAGGAGGATGCCCCATCCCCATCACAGCCAATGCGCTTCAAGTCTTTGGGTTCAACCCCACAAGCAACCTTCATGACACTTTGGGCAAGAATTGATCAGGAACGGGCTTAGTTATCACCAGTTTCACCTTAGGGCAAGGAAGCGGGTTGGATGACCTCTGAGGGTCACTCCCCATCCTACAGTTCAGGATTTTTTATGCCTCCAAGGAATGGAGAATTTCAACTCAGGCCCCTGCATCCTCTCCTCCTGCCTACCTGCTGCACAGGGCAGGGAAATCCAGTCTCCTTCTGCTTGTGACAGCTCAAACACACACAGTTTCACCGAGTCTGGAATGAAACATCCTCTCCAACATGAAGATACTTGCTCTGACATTTGCAGAATTTTTTTTTTTTTTGAGAGGGTTAGGTGCTGGCACTCTATTTCCACTTTTGCCTTTAAAGCAAAATAAACCCAAGGAAAGCAGTTTCTGTTTTTCTGTTGAGCACTCCCACAACAAAAGGTGGGCTGAGGACAACCAAGACTGCAGAGGTTACCAGAACCTTTCCACACACACTGAGCAGATATCCGTGCCACCTTCCCTTTCCATGTGCCAAAAGTGTGGAAATACTAAGGGCAGCCCACCATAAAATCCCCTGTATGTCCTACCTGGAGCAGGATGAGAAGAACTGAACCCTTCCTCGGTGTAAAACAGTGCAATTTGGCCAAATTCATGGGACTGCAGCAGTTTGGATGAGAAGACAGTTCAAGCCTAGATTCCACCCTTGCACCCAGGGTCAGACTGGTCCTCCTGCGTTACAGCACTCATTAGGCAGGGTTGTTAAGGAAAGGTGATGGTGGGGGAAAAACTGGAATTTGTCACTGATCTCATTCTTGTGAGCACACAGAGCGGGATAAGGACAGACAGAAATCCCAATTAGATGGCTGATTTAGCTTCTGGCTCCAGGGCCAAAGGCTAAAGTCTGCTGGAGAAGAAGGGCTTATTGCTTCTGGGTTGCCATGCTTGGCTGATTATTGGTTAATTGAGGCTTTTCACTGGAAGGCCTGGAAACATCAGCTAAGCTGGAGGAATGCCTTATGCCCTGGAGTCATCCTTGCCGGCTCTGCCTCCCTCCTGCCTCTCCCAGCAGTTAAAACAAGCCGAAAAAACGGCTGGGGGAAAGGCCTGAGGCCACACCAGGCAGAGGAACAGGGGTCCCAGGGCAGGAAGAGGGACTTCAAAAGGCTGGTGCCAGTGGGATGCTCCCTTCCCTTCTGCTTGCTCTGCCTGAAACCATCCAGCTGGGCACAGCCAGAAATCCCTACTCAATTACCCGGAGTTTAATAAGACCCCTAAGCGAGGCCACCGATTCCCCCAGCCAGGGCCATCCATGCTGGAGCTGGGAAGCCTGCCAGGGCACAAGGGTTTCCCAAGCCCCAGGGTCCCAGCAGCACAGGCAGGCAAGCGATGCTGCATGTGCCAGAGGAGCTGGGAGCGTGTCATTCCTGCTGTCCCCATTCAGGGTCTGGTGGGACCAGCTCCCACATACTCACACAGTCCCTAAAACCAGCTTCCCAATCACCCTGTGAAAGCTTGTGTCTATCCTCCCTCCTGTTTCTCTACAGATCAATAATGTACAGATGCTATCCTGAAGTCTTTTGTTGAATCCTATGAAAAAAAAAAATCTCTTCCTCTCCTTTCTGTAGGAGATCTCCTACATAAATGGCTGGTTACAATTTACTGGAGTTCAGGTACAAAACCCTGCGCCCTCCTTCCCCTTGCCTCTGAAATCAGCCAAATGCTAAAAGTGCTTCTTGCTGCAGCGGCAGAAATGCATTACGCCTTGGGCAACGTCCAGAATAAGAGCATTTTCCTCCTTCACAGCACCAATTGAGAGGTTTATAGGCATAAAAAAAAATATTCCATGGCTCCTAGGGCTTCCTGCAGCATTGCACACCTTGAAGGTCTATTTTCTGAAAACATGGAATCAAGCCATGACTCGCTGCAAAATGAGGATTGGCGTGTGGAAGCAAGGGAAGAGGACAGGTCCCCTCTCCCAGTCCAGCTCACCCGTGACCAAGTGGGGCTTTACCTCAGGGGGATCCAGAGTTTTTTTGTATTTGACTGCCAGACATGACAAAAGCCCTTATATCCAGCCTCAAGTGTCCCCCAAACAAGGCTCCCTTGAACATCTGCACACATGGCATGTTCTCCTACACATGACTAGTGATTCCAAACAGTGGCTTGCTTTTTTTTTTTTAAACTCAAAAATGCCAGCTGTATTCATTGGTAATGTCAGCCTTGAGCAATGTCACACATTTGGAGGCAAGATGAAAACTTTTCAGATATGCCTTATAAAGTTATATATAGTTTTCTTATCAAAGTTGCCAACTTTAATAAGACAACAAATGCAGTGTAAGTGATATTTTTCACAACAGAGCAGCGAATCCTGAGCTTGCACACCTGATGCTCTCCAGTAGTCTACACCTTTGGAGCCTTGGACCTGGAACTCAGATTTTTGGGACCATTATGAATAATTATGAAGACCAGAAATAAGTCTTATTTTTACGGGGAAAGCCAAAAATCTTTCCACTATTGCTTGTTTTCAGAGCAGGGACTTCCAATCATAACACGGCGTGCTGGGAAGCTCGCAATCAATAACAAGTGCTGGAAATAAGGGTGCTCCTCCCTCTCCTTCGCTGTGGTTCAGTGTGAATCCCTGTGTGTCCAGCAACCTTTACCAGATACCTTATGATAAAGTAGTCATACAAAAAAAGCTCTGCTCCACAGGCTCATGGCGTAACTTTTTTAGCCTTACTCTTTTTTCTCACCAGTGTAACTGGATTTCATCCCTACACAGCACTGCCCAGTTAGAAGTGGGTTGCAAAAATACCTACTTTTGCCAAGATATCCTAAACACCATTTTAATAGGTAGAATACGCAATCCAGACCCTCAGCTGGCGGAATTTGGCATTGCTCCACCAGAGCCAGTGCAGGGACACTGATTTACACCAGCGTGGGAGCCAGCCCGTGAATTTTCTCGGTGTATTTGGTTATCTCAATCTCACCCCATCCTAGTGCTTGGGTTTGTGTCAGCCCTACTGTAGGAACTGAGCTGGTTCGGAGCACTGACAGCAATTAATCTGCCTCTCCACAGAACCCTATCACCGTTTCAGGGGCTCTGAGACTGCTTTTGATTCCTGTTTGCAGGGGGACCACAGCAGAACACTGGAACAGGACATTTCATCCTTGTGCTTCTTTCCCAAACTTGCTTCTCTCCCTCCTCTGCCTGCAGTAGGGAAAAGAATGAAGATGGGCAAAAAAACCCCTTTCCTTTTTATGGAGAGACTTTGGAGTATTACTGAGATCATTATTTCCTGAAAAACCCAGACCTCACTGAATTGATGGACAGCCTCAGAAACAGGCAGGGAGGTGCCAGAGCCAGAATCCTAGAGAGAATTGGGCCTCCAATTACTGCAGTGATAATTAATTAATTTATGACTGTAGCCAGACAGCAGCAACAACAATATTGACTGACTTCACTGCAATCTACATTGCTGACTAATGCTCATATCAACACCTACAGCAACCAACTGGCCACCAGCCCCTTCTCCGGCCATGCTTTCGCTTGATTTCTCCAGAGAGAACCTTTCCAGATCATTTGAACTAATTGAGGTAATGGAGAAATTGTTCTCATGCCAAAACCACTTTTTTTTCCTCCCCCCTCTTCTTTTGGTAAGATGATAATATTTAGAAAGTTTCTGGCTACTACTTAAAGGAGCAGGGCAGTGTCTTGAGGAGCAGCTCTGAGCCTTGGTGCTACAGCCCATCCTTCTCGGGGTGCCAGGAGCCCAACAGCACCCTGACCTTTGCTAAAGGAACTGCCAGGAGCACGCTGCACACCAACTGCAGCAGTTAGCGACAACTGGCATTTACAGCCTCTCTGGACAGAAAGGCTGAGCATGGCAGCGTGGTTTTGCTCGGGGCTGTCGGAGGGGCTCGTGCCCTTCACCTCCCAGCCTGCGCAGAGGCTCAGCCCTCCCCACGGGCACTGGCACCAGCTGGGCTGTGGGATGCTCTTCACCTGCATCTTTAGACACCTCACCACCATTTAATTCCTGTCCCTATCAGTGCCTCAGTTTACCAGGCTGGTTCCCCTACAACTCAGCAGCTGTGTTTGCCGGGGTATCACTGACACGGCACAGTGAACCAGGGCAGTCTGAAGTTCGCTGAGGGCTCCCACATCACCCCAATCTCTCTCACCAGTTGTGTAACTAACACATCAAGAATAGTGCTGTCCCAGAACAACCTTTGACTGGCAGCTTAAAGATCCATCTGTGACCAGAATTGCTGCTGCACCAAAACTACCCAGGTAGGTCCTAGGCCAGTTTGGGGTTCTCAGTAGGACAGCACTTTTGGAAAACACGTTGGCTCTTGTAAATCAGGCAATACAGGAATCATTGCCAGGTAATCTGGATTGATCAAGGGTAACAGAGAGACTGCTCCCAGCAGCAACCTCAGCCCTTGGAGGAACACTCTGTCCGCAAGCTTCCTGCATGCCCAAGCCAGACTGCTCGGATGCTGGGGGAGGAGGGAAATCGAGACAAAAACCAAGGAGCAGACAGTGCTGGGACAGCAAACTTCCCTTTGGAGCAGATTCCCCCAGCCCAGCCAGGCAGCAGCATGAAGGGCTTCCTAGAAAACACAGCTGGGAGTTCAAAAGAGGGAAATCTTTTCCTGTCTTTAAGGGCATTCATCCTGAAGTCTCCAGGAGAAGTGCTGGGATGGAAAGCAAAGCCAATGGTGGGGGGAATCCACCCCATCTGCTCTAGGCAGCACTGTCCTTGAAGTCCTTGCCCTTGTGTGGGCTTGAGGAGTTAGAGGACAGAAATACAACACTGGGTGGGCCAGTCCAGGTTTTAATTTTTTTTCTATAGCACAGATATAAAATGTTCATTTTCACGTTTTGTAACTTTTTCTTAAAGCAGATTTTTGATTTGTGTGCAGAGACACAGCAACCCCCAGATGAAGCCTGCTGCCTGTGCACCTGTACACGCATGGAGAGGTCAGAGATGGATGTGAACCTCTGCCAAGCCAGCTTCCTCAGCTCCTGTCCTGTAACCTGCCTGCTCACCTGGTATCTTAATGGAAACTGCACTGGCTAATGGACAACATTTGGAGAGGAGACAAAAATCAGCTGAACATCATCAGTTCTGCTCATTTGCTCCAAATGAATGTTAATGACACAGGACTGCCACCACTAGCATTAATCATACCAGAGTGTCTAGAGGCCTCTAGTGTCCAGAGGCTACAAGAACCAGCCCAGCACCCCCACGCAGGCAGAGACATTCCCGTTCTAGAGCCATGCTGAAATAACTGGGACAAGCAGGATGGGCTGGGGCAGCTGACAGAGGCAGAGCCATCAGCAGGAGCCCGATTGCTTACCCAGAAAAAAAAAATGGATAGGGGCTTTTTCAATACTCACACACAAAATAAATCGTTCAATACACACAACACTAGAACTCCCCAATTACACATCCATGCCAGTGCTCCATCCCTGCACTGGTGATCTCCGCACCTCACCAGATCAAGCAGTGGCCAAAAGCAAGCAGAACAGCACGTGCAGGAACATCCACAAACCCCAATAAACCAGCACATCCTTGGTGTTACCTACTCACATACAGGGCAAGAGAAATCCTCGCTGTGCTCCTATAGGAATCCCCAAACACTGAGCTTTCCCCACTAAAAAGAATTGGATGTCCACTGCTGAAGGCAGAACCATCCCAGGACAAATGCTTTACTTGGAGAAGGAAGAGGGAAATGAGACTTTTTGGTTCCCCATGCAACACCCTCGTTGTCAAAAATCTGTTCCCGGAGAAAAGGGCAGGGGTCCCCTCCCCTCCCATCTGCCCATCCCAACACACGGTGCTCCTCTTCTCCATCGGTCCCACTTTGCACATGGAAATGCAAATAATCAGAGGCCACTTTCTAAGGAGCAGAAAAGGCTCCTGCCTTGCCAGTAAGTCAGAATAATGTGAATTTAAAAGAGAAGGTGGGGGAAGGGGCTCTAACAACTTATTGTTTTCCAGAGCTGCTTCAATTAGCAAACATCCCATAAGGAGAGAAAGAGGGGGAAAGAAAAGAAATTTCATGCACTGACACAGCCCCAGTCAGTGGCAAACGCTCCCAGCTCCTGCACGGAAAAAAAACTTTCATCTCCCCTCGCTCACTCTTGGCATTACATCACGGCAAGTGCATCCTGGGCAATATTGTTATGCTAATAGAGCAGCCATGGGACTGGCTTCTCCTGCGCTGGGAGAGATATTCCCACCAGGTCCTGGCACTCCAGCTTATTCAAGCAGGTCTGAATTGCCTCTGGAGAATAAAAGATACAGGCTTAATTAACTACTGCTCTCCGTTCCCAATCCCAGCTCGATTGTTGTGCCGCTGCTCCGGTTGCTAAAGAGGCAGTGCCAGGACGCCCGATACCGGCCTGGCCTCGGCACCGGGGCCACTGGACCACAGCAGAGCTGAGGCTCTCCTCTCCTCGTTTTATTTATTGCTATTGTGATGCTACGGGTGTTGCTTTTCCATGCCAGTGGCTTGCAATGCTCACTCAGTCATGGAAAAATTCAGGACCCTTGTGCCAGTTTTATTCCCCCTTCCTTGTTTTCACTATTTGGTGCCTGTTTTTTCCGGTTTGGATCTCTTTAAGAGCTTTTATGACTCTGGACAAAAAAAGAGCCAGCTTTTACATCCAACAGCATCTTTAATCGATTTTACTGGCTGCCTATGCTACCGATTTTGGAAGAAAGCTGCGTGCTTTAAGGCAGGAAAGCAGAGTACCACTGTCTGGCCTTCCCTGACCCTCTCCCCAGCCCTCCTTGAAAGGAAAAGCAAGCAGCAGCCTGGCCAGCGATGCAGACAAGCAGCTGGATGGCAGAGCCAGGAGAGCCCTGAGCTTCGGGAGGAACCCGCATGCTTTCAAGACAGCAAGGTGGCTGTGGGGAAAGCCGGCCTCGGCTGAGACCCTCTGGGCAAAGCCCCTTCCAGCAGCTTAGGAACATGGCCAGAGTTCTGTGGGGTTCTCCAGAGCAGGGATGGAGGGGATGAAGGCCTGTGTGCATCTCCTGTTTCTTCAGGGAAGGAAGGAATGGTGGGGGAGCAACTGCTGAGATCTGGTGCTTTTGCTGCTGGCCAGGCAGGTGACAGTTTAGCACTAGGGAGCAAGGCAAGGTAAAAACAGGAAGATTGCTTCCACCTCAAGCACACAAAGCAAGCACAACAGGGCAGACATTTAACATACATAACTGCAACCTCACCCTTGTTTGCTGGCTGCATCCCCAGCAGTCCCCACTTTTTCCCTGTGGCAGAGGGAAAGTCCTCAGCCACAGCCTGTGCTGGACACGAGGGCATTTTGCATCTGACACGACGCACAAGAACCCGAGCTGCTCACAGAGCGGGCTCTGCCCACCCCTGAGCCCAGCAGCCCTCACAGGATTTCCTTGCTGCAGCACCATGCAATGCTCACAGCAGCTTCTGCTTCCGAGCTGCTCTGCATCCGACTGGGAGCTTGCCTGCAGACCCCCGGGTGATGTACCCTCAGCTCGGAGGGAGAAAGGAGACTATCAGGGATATCGGTTACATGGGAGTGAAGGGAGCTCACAGCTGGGTGAGGGCCCAGGGATGGGAGGTTGTCACATCCTGGGGGATGAACCCCTCACATCTGCACAGCTGGGGCCCTGCCCCTCCAGTTCATCAGCAATTAAGGCTGGAGAGGGCACTTAATGGTGCTGTATGTGAGCTTATCTCACAGGGCAGATCAAGGAAGAGACCACTTTAACCACAGAGCTGGTTTATCTCTTAGGGATAAGTGGAGCATTTCTTTCTCTGTCCCCTACCTCCGTGATTTATACTGACCTGACATTTGCATTTACACCAGTAAACCAGGTTCTGACAAGAATCTCATTAAGTGTTGCAATAAATCAGCTCCTCTGACAAGCATCTTCTACTGCCTTTGGAAATGACAGATGTATACCTGCTCCGGGACTTACACACATGCATGTGCAAAGATGTGCACACACATACATACATACATGCACACTTTTAACAAAACTTGGCTGAGCACCCCAAGAGGCTTTCCAGAGATGAAACACTGGTCACACTCAGCAGCAGGGGGAAAATGCAAGTTAAGAGTTACAGACAAGGGAAAAGAGAGGCACTCAAGATGAAATGAGATGGGTCGCCTGCCAGAGAGATCCAGGGATCCCTTCCAGACCACAGAAGCTCCAAAAGCAGTGGGGCTATCACACCCACCATGCTCAAATGGTGTGAAAGTTGGGACAGGGCAGGAGCCAGATAGTATATGGATATGTATATTTGTAAGAAAAGCTAGAATTAAACCTTTTAGAGATTATACTCAGAAAGTACACAGACGTTAAAAGGAGAAAGAAAAGCCAGTTAAAGTTGGTCAAAGTATAAAATTAAAAGAAAATAAATAACTCAGAAGCAGCAGCTACAGCCCTCATAAGAGAATAACTCAGTTTTCAAATCCTTGCAGATGCTGTTTCAAAGACCAAGCGTGGAAGAGCCTGATTAAGGGGAAGTTATTATTATGGGTAAAAGAACAGAAACACACACAAAATCTCATCATCACTTACCAACTGTAACCTCATACTAAGGACTTCTTCCAGCTCAAGTAAATACATAGCAGGCACTTGAAGTGAGCTGGATGTACCCATAGCCCTGGTTCCTCAGGAGCACACCAAGCCAACACCTCCCTCCCAAAGCCCCTATAGACCCACAGCTGCTCTGCATGGCTTAATTTATACTGCTGGCACTTCCTGCAAGGCACTGGCTCACCTGGATTTAGGTATCAAGTAAATAACTGCCACCTTTATCCCCTTGAGGAGAAAGTTCCACATTCATTTCACCTGTGAAATTAAGCAGTTCAGCTGGAACAAGGATTTTAAAGGGCTTGTGGCCCAGGGAGTGAAGGGTTTAGTCTCACTCTCAATTGTAAATTCTAACAGACTGAGCCTTTGCCTGGTATCAACATTCAGCTCATGGTTTCCCTTTGCAAAAGCTGTTGGATGGTGAAAGACAAGGACGGGCATTAATCCTGTCTGTATATCAAGCCTTAAAGTCTTGGAGGGTGGAGGCTCTCCGTCTAGAAGATTACCAAAGACAATGGGGACAAGAAACCTCCCTGCAGGACCTAAGATGTAGATGGAACATATCCTATATCTCCTCACTTGCCAATCACATGATGCCTCCTGACTAAATGAAAAGGTCATTTCCCCATTTTGCCATAACAATGTGGTCTAAAAATAAACTCTTGCCTTAAAAAATATCTCCATTGGCCTTAAAAAGAGAGAGAGGGGAAAAAAAGAGGAAAAAAATTAAGAGAGGGAGAGGAGGAAAAAAAAAAGAAAAATCATAAGTTGTGCTGTTCTTCTTGCCAACATCCACAATCCCTCTTCCAAATAACCTCTCATTTACATGCATGTTTATTTAGTTTTCATGGCTGTCTGGAAGTCAGAACTTTTTTTCCTCTTTCTTGTTTAAGACAAAGATACGGAGAGGTAGAGAAATGTAACCTCCGTTAGTCAAACACACCACCACGACCAACCACCATGGTCGGTTTTTTCACTGACCAAACAACCAACTCATGTGCTGAGGGTTTATGTACAAGAAAGGTGTTTTAAAAATGAGCTGATAGAAAAACAAAACAAAGAAAGAGATGAGAAACAGCCCTTCCAGCTCTCTCCCAACATCTATGGCAAAGTTTCTGAGCTTTTTAAACCTGGCCTTGCTTTGTGGAGGGTGCTATTTGCCCTGAAATGCTCTGCATTGGTTTCATTAGATTTCTTTGAATACGTTATTTTATTTGCCTTTATTAATTACGTTGCAATTGTGCGAAATATCTCAGGGAGTCATTTGAGCTAGATCATACATTAACATAGGGTCTAGAAGTGTTCAAAAGACACAGGCAAAACTCATGCTTCTTGACAGAAACGGCTTCAGATAGTATTTAGAAAGACAAACTGTTCTCTGAGGATCCAGAAAGTCTAAAACACAGAATATCATTTACTTTCAAGACCAACAAAATCTGCACTGCAGTGTGAAATGGAGTAGGTGTAATTAAATATTGAATAGCCTATTGGTGTTCTTTCACGGTATTCAAATCAGACCCCATGTGGCTCTCATTATCCAAACACTTGCACATACGTTTGACTTTGACCACGCAAATACTCTGAAGTGGAAGTAACAGAAACATTTCCACGCATAGGAAAAGCTACTGTGCCATCTTCATGGGATCACATAATGTCTCTAACTTGCTGCTCCCTTGCTTCATTTTTCTGGAGGAAGGTGCTGATCCATATGTGACGATCTCTCAAAGCCTTTTATCAATTATTTTAGTGAAGGTGCAAACATCTTCAAAGAGCACATAAGTGACAGGGGCTGGAAATGGTCATTGCTGGTAGGTGACTCTTGCAGGACAGCTCAGGGGTGGAAATGCATCAGCATGCTCTGCAAAGCCTTAGTGGTCCTTCTGAGAGCATCCACCATGATGAGCTACAGGGGAGAAAGTGGAGCAATGTGTTTCTATCCGTACTGGTTATTTTTAAGCTTTCACAGTTCTTCTTTTGGACAACCTGATGGACTGAAACTGTGAAGCACAGTTGGAACCTATCGTTGTAATCCTAGGGTACCAAATCTGAGCCTTGATTTACCCTTTTACACTGGCCTAGACATAAAGAGGGCAGACGTGACTGTTTTGGGATGCCAAATACACAGGCAATTTCTGGACTTTTTAGGAAAGCCCTTCCTTCAATATCTTTAAGCTCCATCTGGCTGTGTCAGCCTGGGCAGTCAAGAAGTATTTTGGTTATCGCTACCTACCTCTTTAAGGATTTTCTATGTAAAAGTTTATTTTTCTTTGGATGGCTAAAACTGTATAATTTCCCTGATGTGGGTGAAGCTCTACTAATATAAAAACACGTATATTCATACAGCTTATTCCTGAACGAGAAAAGGGACTGAGCTTCGATGGTATAAGGCACCCTTATGCTGTCCGCACTACAGGATACACTGCTCTAACTGTATGGGTAAAATATCACAGCCTTAGCCAACATAATTATACCAGAACAAAAGCTACTGTGTGTAGACCAGCGCCACGTGTGCCACTTCCTAATACTTTCACATGCCACTTTTGGCCACTGTTGTACCCAAATTAAAACACTTCGTTCAGTCAGGTCCTTGTCAGATCCCAAGCAGTGGGGGAAAAAAATTGGCCAGTTTATTGGGATTAACAGATATTTCTGACACAGGAAAGCAGAGCCAGGGCAGTTGGCCCAGGGAGGTCCCTTCGCCGGAGGAAAGTGTCTCCCTCTCATTTTGCCAGTTGATGAATTTATGATCGAGGACTCTGCTCAAAAGAGAGCCCGGGAGTAGAAAGGGAGAGGTGTCACAGAACAAGAACACCAATCCATTTGAAAAATTGGATTTTTTTTGTTGTTTCTGGGGCTATTTCTTCTCTGCCTGAAATATTGCGTGTCAACCACCATGTCAGCCATCACGGAAAACGGAGTTTTTCTTTGAATAAACATTTGAGAGTAAATGCAATGGGGAAAAGGCCATGAGAGATGGGAAGAGGAAGAAGATCCACCTGCCTTCCTCCTCCATGGGTGGCAAATTCAGGATGGCTGGCACTGCTGAAGGGCTTTGTCTTTCCGGGAGAGAACGAAGAGCAACTTGGCATAAGTCTCTGCAAACTTGGGAATGCTGTGGCTTCATCAGACTCCCCATGTGCTTTTGGGCTGTGCAGAATTTCTTGGGATGTCTCTCCCTATGCCTTAGTTCAACCTCTTCAAAATGGAGGCAGTAGTTAACTGAATTGCTTGGATTTTGGCCAAACAGGCCGGAATACACTGAACTCATCTAATCACGGAAGTTAAGTAGCCTTAGGCCCCTACAGTGCTTGGATGAAAGGCCAGGCCAAGCCAAGGGGTCATGGTGGAACATTAAACCAAATAAATCAAACCAGCTGGGAGACTCCATTTGCTCTCAGCATTGCTTTCAAGCTGATGGATGGGGAGAAAAAAAGAAAGGAGGCTTCCTCTCTGGAAATGGCAGCTGCTCACCCATCTGAGGGGGAGAGCAAGCATGAAGATCAACTGCTACTATCAATCAGTCGGTCCCAGGGTGGGGAGGAGGCTGGGAAAAAAAACGTATCGGAGCTTGTGAGATGGAAGAGAGGAGTTTAGGGAACGGTGGTGTGTCATGTCCATAGCTGCAGCCAAACGTGGAGATTGGGAACTGCCTGGCTGATTTGCATGGCTCGTTGCTGAGCTGCTTGGGCCATCCCGGAGCTGCCGTGCAGAGCAGGACTTCCGGGGTTGCCACTGCCTTCCTCAGCCTTTCCAGCAGCACCACGTGTAATGTGATGCTACAAATGCTGAGTGTTTGAGAGCTGTCAGCCCAGCTATGTTGGAAGGTCCTGAAGGACACTCTCTGAAGACAGCCTCTGGAAGCACGTAAACCACTCAAAGAAACATCACGGAGCAAAAGGTCTAGCTTGGTGTGCCTCAGAGTGAAATAAAAGAGTCTGAGGGTGAGGGCAGAGCAGAAACAATTGCTAACCTGGATTTCATCCCTATGGCACGATTCAATCTCTTATATTAGCAGAGAAGCTGGTTCTGGTAACATGCTCCTGCTGTAGGATGGTCTTGTTCCCACAGAGACTTCCATACCATGTGTATGAGTAGGGGCTTGAATACAACGCAGAGTAAGACCCTATCCAGTAAGGACTCATGGATGACAGTTGAATAGAATTGAGTTGTAAGTTCAGTAGGACGGGATATGGAGTATGATGTATTTATGAATACAAAAAAAAAGTGAAACTCTAGTAAAACAAGTCTGTTGGAAATTGTTCTGAAGAACCAGACAATGCTTTCATTGGGAGGGCTGGGTACAGTTTGCATCATAAAAAATAATCCTGAAGGGACTGCAGTGGAACTGAACCATGCGAGCTGGTAGAGCAGTAGCAGCATGAAACGTTGAGATAGTGCCTTTTCCCAGTCCCGGTTTGTCTTGTTATTTGTCTAGCAGCTGCTGAAATCATTCTTTGAAGATGTGCCTTAGGAATAGCTTATTATTGTTCAATCTGAAGGAGACAAAGCCACTGAAATCACAATGCAAAGAAGAGCCCAGGGCAGCGATACCAGTGCCTCTGAAAGACTTTCAGCATCAAGTGCCTTGGTGCGTTTTGCCTTTCACTCCTCTATGTGACAGCAACACCAACTTGATGTTGAGACACCTGTGGCTGAGAGAGCGAGGCAGGGTGCTTCACACTGTCAGACTCATTCAGACTCAGTGTTTTTCCACCATCACAGAGCCGCAGCCAAGTTACTGGACGAGGTAGACCTAAGGGCTGACCTAGTTTGGAAGATCTTTATGCGTACAACCATCCTTGTTTCTTTTGTCACGTCCTTTTTGCTTTCTGTCAAAGCTCTTTCCTTATAAGTCCTGTTTTCCTGTATGTTCCCTATATTCACCTCCACTGTGTATTTTTTATACTTTGCATGATGCTCTTCAAACTTGGAACGGTCCCTCTGATTTCCACTGGGGATATACGCACATTGGAAGCGCACATCAAACCCTGAACTCACACATCATTGGAGTCATTGTCCCCACTCGTACTTCTTTCATCTCTCCTTAATTTTGCTGAGCACATTTTTGGGGTTATATTATCACCATAGGCATAAAAGAGAATTGCTACTACCACCGGGCTTGTTGCATGCACTGCACAAAGCACCTCAACAGTGTATGAAGGAGGGGAAAAAGTTAATTTCTGTGTTAGCACGCGCTTCAAAAACCACACCAGGAAAAGGTGAGTCTAGTCCATGTGGAGGCATCAATACGGAAAAGTAACCCAGGCTTAGAATTTAGTAAGTTATTAATGTGTCAGATTCATGTGTCAAATTCTTTCAATTTCTCTGTTAAGTACCTAATTGTTTGATCACACATACGAGCAGAGAAAAATACAAACACAGCATTTGCCTCGCCTACTACTGTGCGGGTCTTGACTACAGAGTAATTAGACTTGGACTCCCCAGGTGTGGAATTAACAGTATGTTTAGGTTAAACTCTTACGACAAATCATAGCCGGGACTTGTCTCAGCTTCCCTCTGCCCCCACAGCGTAACCAGCCTCTGCCTTTGAGAATATTTTGGTCTCCAGTTCTGTTATTCTATCACTTCTTATTATTAGAAGTTTTTCTCATATCCCGATTGGTAGAAAATGTCATCATCGATTGCCAAGAATAACCTAATATTGTTTAAAAACATTATTGCTGGGGCTGACCCAGGGCATGTCGTGCTGTGAGCGGAGTAGACTTGGAATCACAAACTCCTTTCAGCTTATGGAAGCAACAAGGGCCGATGTGTTTCATGTGCTTTTGGAGGGCAAGCAGGAGAAGAAGGTTACACCCGCTCCACATTGGCGCTTCCTGCCAGTCGGCACCGCAGCAGCGTCCTGCGAGCGCTCTGAATGCAGATGTTCATCTTTCCCTAGGTGAGAACAGAAGGGCGAAAGAGAAAACACAAACCCGAGGGCGGTGGAGGTATTCACACTTCTGTTTCGCCTCATGTGTCATTGTCTCCGTCACGAGCGGCTCTCGCAGAGGGCTGGCAAACTCCTTTTCAAAGAAAATAAAAGCATCTCACAACATTTGCGTAAAACTTGAACCACATCTTTAGGGATTTTGAGAAGCACTGGATCATATTAGGAAAGTTTTGCCATTATATTTCCCCCTCATCTCCAGTTACGTCCTGCCTTTTGCACAGCTCTGGCCTAGCCTTCTGCTTTCCACGAGAGGAAACATCAGAACATTTATTGCTGTTTAACTTCAACAAGGCTTGCACCAACTGTTCTTAACGGGGCCATCCGATGTCAGGTGTTAACCCCCATGAGTTCAACCCCTTCCCATGGTTTTTCATTGTGACCAAGGACGACAGGACGAAAGCGCTGGAATTATCTGTGTTTGACATGCCTGACCGAAGGCACAGAGAGATGCAGTGGTTTGCCCAAGGACCCTGTAAATCAGTGGCAGAGCCAGAAGTCTTAAGAATGAGCCTTGTATTCAAACCAAAATACCCTCCCTACTGCCAGTTCAAGAGGGTGGCAAGATGTTTAAGCCATTAGGAGGGAAGGGAGGATACAATCACATCCATGCTTGCCCTAAAGGTGAAGTTGCTGTCTCCAAACTCCTGCTATTTGACCCTCCAGAGAGGCTGGTCTTCCCCCTTGGGCTATTGAGTGAGCCCAACCCAAAATGGCTCTTAGCTCCCCAGTTCCCACAAGAGCAGCTTTCTCCCGCCTTTCCCCGGCCCCATAGCTACATTCGCTATAGCTAGAGAAAATGTTCTGCGTAAACAAACTACCACGGGACAATTTATTTCACCATTTCCAGTAATCTTTTTTTTCTTCTTCATATCTGTGGTCCAGTTTTAAAGAATCCAATATGCATTTGGAAAGTTGGACATTCTGTGATTCATCCATGACTATTTCATGGCAGATTAATGTGCTGTTATAGTGAGAAGACATAAATAATTAGGTGCTTGTTGATTTATTTGTTGCTGTTAATATTTGTTCACAATTCGGGATTTTTTTTTTCTTTTAGTGTCTGTGAATTGTTCATAACTGAGTCTGGTTTTGTTACAATAGTAATTTTTTTAATAGATGTTTGACTGAGAAAGTGGAAGAAATATCTCCAGATTGCATGCGATCTGTACGATTCGACCATTTGCTGCTTCCTTCTCAGTGTGTGGTGATCACCTGATCCACAGGGCACTGCTTCTGCTTCTGGTTTGGATGGTGAAGACTTCTTGGAACAAAATTTTGTTGTTATTGTTTTCATATGTCTTTGTAATGTGTTTATGGTCCTCACAAAAAAAACCCTAAAGAAAGACAAAAATTCTTACTGCAATAAGGAAATAACGTCTATGAGGTGAAAGGAAAGGAAAATAAGACAATGTGGTTACTCACTTTGTTGTCACCTCATCTTGACCTTGCCGTTCCACCCTGTGCCGAATTGTGAAAAAATGTTCCTAATATCCAGAATTCAGCTTGCCTTTTAGGCTCAGCCTTTTCCATCAATCGATTTGCATTTAACCCCTTGCAGAGCGAATTTCCCCGCTCCGCCGGCTGCGCGGCTGGTTTCACTGCTCAAATGGCAACCATCCGTGGTGCGCGGCAAGTCACAGAGGTGGGCTTCACCACGGCTGAATAACGGGCACAACAGAAATCCGACTCCAGTATTGGAATAACCCTGGAGTTAGGGTTTTCAGAATATTTTCACAATTACTCCCAACAGACAGTTGTGGTGTTAGTCAGCATATTAATTGTTTTCTTCATTAGTTTGGTTGTGTAAATTATGTTGTAAACAACCAATTCATACCTGGTTTGCCATCCAAGCATAATTTTTTTTTTTGTCTTACTGAAGTTTTATTTAACATATGTCAGGATAGAAAGATTTTGGAGGCAGTGATTTTTTGCATCGTTTAAGAAAAGATGGCTGATGAAGACAGCATTAACTCCTACAAATAAATTACAGGATAGTAATAGCTACAGCGAATCATTTGTCATCTGAGCTGATGGTGAGACAGGAAAGAGCAGAAAAGAGTCAGGCCAAGGCTAGGAATTACAAAACATATGCTCACAGTAAGAGCAGTTTGGGGTAACAGGATAACATTCCCCAGGGGATGCACAAGAATTTATCACTGCAGAGATCCAGCAAAGAGTGATTACACAGAGCATGACTGAGTCGCTCTGGAAAGCGCCGAGCTCAGGCGGGACGGCCCACGGGACCTTTTCCTACTCTACTGTTTACGATTCCATTAGCGGAGGTTGCCAATGCCAGTCTGCAGCGATTTTGCTCAAGATCTTGCTGTTTGCAAACTGAAACGCATATCAAAAAGGAACAAATTTGTATGCATGTGTAGTTTCTAAACAGGAATTCCCTGAATTTGTTGCTTTCCTGAAGAAGCCTGAGATTTAGCACTGTGGTAGGTCACTCATGCAGCTTCCCATCTTCAAGGACTCCCTGCCAAAATTGCCGCTGGAGAAGACATGTTTAACTGTCTGAAAGAGAGGATACAGCCACATCACTCTTCAAACTCCCCCTGCCAACTGCTCCACGGTCAAATGATGCTATGGAAAAAGAGTCCCTTGCCAGCCCTAGAGGGAAACTTTAATGCTTCTTGCCAGGTGGATGGAAAGAGAATCATGCAGCCGGCATGAACATTATACTTCTGATAGTGATAGAACAAATTCTCCTACTTAGTTTTTTTTCACTACCTGTTGATCAAAATTCCTTGCACAAGTTCTCTCCCTTGACATTGAACACATGAATTGGATGCTTGTTGCCAAAACTGATGGATTGACTCAAACAAAATAATTTTATGCCATGTGCTTCGTAGCAGCTGAAAGAGGGAGATCAGGGGGGAAATCTCCTGGCTAACCAAATATAGTGAAGTGAAAAGACAAATTGTAAAGCAAACTGGAAGAAAATGGGAAGACCTGTACTGTGTGGATGAAACTGCTTGGAAGACAGCTGCAGAGAGCAGAGGCTATGGGTAGGCATTGGGTTTTGTTCAGGATCTGATCTCAGCGGGAAGGGAACCAATCCTCAGTTCCTCCATTGGCTTCCGTGGGCTTCAGCACGGCATGACTGTGAACATACTTGGCTATAAATGCTTGGTGGATTAAACAAAAGCTGGAACTGAAGACCAAAGGCCACTAGTTGCTTAGATGCTGCTTAGATTACTGACAGATAATGTGTCTCAGAACTTGTAGCCTCTGAAGACAATTTTTTTACTGAGCTCGGTTGTATGTTTGGACTATTCCAGGTTATTTCTTGTGTTCAGTGGATCAGCTCTAGTAGCAAGGCTAATATTCTATCATATTCTCAATGTAGGCTGCTGTGTGACAAATGCTGAACCATACGTATGCTTGATCTTTTCCAGTGTCTGGAAAAAAATTGACTTTCCTTCTGTTCAACACAGTAACCTTAGTGGACGTGGCTTGTTTTTCTCTAGTGAGCAAAACCAAAACTCCCCAGCTACGTGCTGCTCCTTTAGGAAAGGGCCTGGGGTTGATTGTGTCCACTTCTGGGGGGACACAAGTCCTTGCTCAGGATAACTGCAGAACAGAGGTCTCTGGTTTTGAGGCATGCCTACGCTGGGGAAGGAGGGGAAGTGTCCATCCCAGTGCTGTAGGTGGAATAACGCTGGTTTTCCTCACAGTTGTCAATGTTTTGTCTCTGCCTTTGCAAGGACTGTAATTCCCATGATTTATACACAATGGCTGTCCCAGTTTGAATGATAATTAAACGAACTGGGCAGGAGACTCGAGCTGTACAAATGGCACCAACTGATCCGTAGCTCTGTCTGGGCGCCTTGAGCCTCCCCGAGCCGCGCTGACCTTGTCCCCCCGAGCAGCCTCAGCAGGCAGATGTCTAACAACCACTGGCCTTGCACCAAGCCCAAATAATGGAAACTGGGCAGTTCTTATAAGAAAACCTTTCTGAAGCCATGGTAGTATCCTGGCAAGCCAAAAATGCAACACAACATAATCCACAAACAGGCTCCTTGAATCAAAAGAAAACAGGGGCAGATAACAGCATGGGGCTACTTCCCTTGGCGCAAATTGATAAAGGAACATTCAAAACAATGCCGCCATCTCCCTTTAAGCTGATGGATTGCATTTGATTTCTGAAAACGCTGAGAGTAGCATTCTTTGAACAAATATACTGGTGAATATTATTTTCTGTCCAAATGGGAACAAAGTGTCCCATCTAAGTCTCAATTGGTGCTAGGGGAAGGAAATCACCCAATATTTTCCCAAGCTCTGTTTTTAGTTTGTATTTGAAAACAGAAGTTTCAACCACTGTACAATTATCTTGCAGAGGTTTGGTTATTTTCAAGCTCTGCTTCATCACTTTGTGCTTTCAGTGTTGCATAGCAAGTACCGGAGATGGTTGTCTGTGCTGTAGCTTCAAGACTAAAGATTCATATAAGCCTGGAATCCTAAGTACTTGCATTGCATAGCTTCTAATCAGTCCTGGCAATCTCAGAAATTCACCTCTATGCAGTTAAGGAGAAGTAAAGACAGGGCTAAAAATGTTTGCAAGCATTTAACACTTCTCAAGCAGCAAATGGTGTCAAGCTCAACGGAATAAATGTGCAAAATTCAGGACAACCTCTGCGCTAAGGAAATTGGAGCCAACCTTTAAACAGGCCAAAATAGTCATCAGGCAGATTCTCAAGAAGATAAAAGGAGAAATATCTCCTATCAGCACTTTAATCCATTGCTTCCAGAGTGCTACTGTGCACTCTTGACCTGGGAAAGGAATGAATCCTGAAGGGGAACAGAAATCATTGCGGTGAAATTGGAGTTCACAACTGGAAGGTGCTAATTTTGCTTAATCTCACTCAACGCACTTAGAAAGTAACAAAATATTAAAAATAGCACTTTCATTTCATAAAAAAGATTGGCAGCTCCAAAGCTGAGAGCCCCTGTTGCTCCATTACAAGCACAAGAAAAAGTGTGTGGATCAGATAAGGGGATTAATCCGATTTGAAACTCCTGGGCGAGCTCACGAAACGGCTGAATTTTCCCCATGCGCATCCTGGCTTTCCCATGTGCCTAAAAACTTGAAAATCAATGTGAATGCTGAAAAGCATGATGGTGTTGGAGTTTGCCTTTTGCAGACTCTTGTTCATAGACAAGACACTCAAGGTAAAGATAAAAGCAGCTGTGTGATTCAGGAAACTCCTCTCCTGTGTTGCTGTAATAAAAACATTGGTCCTTGGAGTAGCCTCCTCTCTTGCACATTTAGATGGTTTGTTCTTTAGGGCAGAGAGGGTATTTCCATAACGTACGCTAGTGAAAGAACTTGGAACAAAACAAAGCAAAGTCATCAGCAGCTGATGATTCTCCTATTTCTTTTGCTGATGTTGAATGTTAGAAAAACAAGACCGTTTCCTCTTCCATTTTTCACTGGAAGCCTGAGGTTGCCCGCTGGCAGCCCACAGCTGGGGGCTTTGAGTGAAAGCTGTAGGCTGAGTGTTAATTTTCATGCTAGTCAGTCCCTCCCGTGCCAGAGGACACTCGGTCTGTTTGACCATCCCGTTCATCACCCGGCTGCTAGGAGGACAACACGCACCTGCACAGGGCAGCTCTGGCCACGCTCCAGCTCTGCAGGGCCATGGCCCTTGGCTGCCACCTCCTCAGACAAGAGCAATGCCTCCAGCTTTTCCAATTTTCCCTCCGTCTCTATCCAGCTGCTCGTGTCTCGCCGCAGATAAGCACTTTAATAGGGAGAGGAAATGAACAGCGATGGAGCTGTCTTGGGATGAAGGCAGAAGACAGTTGTTTAACAAAGGGCTTTCTGAAACACACCAGCTTATGGGATCTGCCTGCCGCTATCTCCTCTGCCGTCCCAACGAGAAAGCGATCTGATTACAGGGTAGCTGTCTGGCTGGGTTCCCTCCAGCTGACCACAAAGCAGCTGGCAGAAGAAAACGGCTTTAAACAACTCTTGTTGTCAGGCCACAAACAAGATGTTTGTTAGGCAGGATGTAAACCTCAAACCAAATGAATTAAGCGGCGACGACAATGCTCCCGCCACGCTGCTAAGGCATTCCCCTCTGCTCGCCGGGAGCAACTGGGCACGGGAAGGCAGGGAGAGCACTGGTTTCCAGCCCAGCAGCAGTGTCATGCACAGTGAAAGAATTTAACAGCACTCTTAAGGATTTTAAAACTATGCTGAACATCACCCAATAACTCTGCGACTGCTAATTCATTTCCTTTTTGGTGTCCTACAGCTCAAAAAGCTGCGGTATGCAGACATCTTCATCCTTGATGCTTAACACCCCCCACAAAAAAAAAATCCACCCCGTTAAAGATATTTTGTCCTTACCAGCCAGCTCTGCTTTACACAGCTTTTACTCCAATAATATCTTTGATTTATAGACACAAAAAATCATATAAAAGAAGCCTACCTGGGGCAGTTCTTGAAAGGCTTTCTATAACTGCGGCACAAGCAACAATGATCATTTTTACAGCAGAGACAGATGTTAATAAAAATATCAAAACCTAGCTGTCAATACATTTCGTAATTTTTATTCTCGGTAATTTTAACATCCATACTATGGTAATACATCTTTATTTTAAAGCTGGTCTTTGTTAAGGAAAAGTTAGCTCGAAAAGTTAGATCCAAAGGAAATGAAAAGCAAGCCCTTCTCTGGAAATCCACCCAGAAGGAGACAGTCCGCTTTTGTTTAGCAGTGTTTCTAACACAGCTGCAGCTCCCTCGCAGCTCAAACCAGTTTTCTGTGACATCCTAACAATTACTTGTACATCCTGACCAGACTGCGGCGAGAGAAACAAGGTTGTCAGTGTGTGTGGTGCGAGGGCGTGCGTGTGCGCAAAGGTCTCCAAAGTGCCAGCGGCTGGAGCGGGCCGTAGGTGTAGGCTCTGACCTGTCCAAGCCGTGCCTCAGTCCACTGCAAGCCTGATTCATTGCATACCATGAAGTGACCCATGGTATACCGCTTGCTTGCATTGGCTTGGCTGAAGAAACCACAATGCCTGCCCAACACGCCTACGGGAGAGGCAAAAAACCTCGGTAAATCCTTCTTCCCACATACGCCCCCAGATCTCCCCCTGTTTGGACCTTTTTTAGGGGCCTCTGTATCAGAGCGGACTCCTCTAGAGCAAATGAACAATATCCTTTCAGAAAAAAAATGATAGGAAAAATCTACATCAGGTCTGGAAACTTTACTGACGTGAGCACCAGCGATGTGACCAGTTCCTTGGGTGGTTGGCTGAGTATCAGCTGGTTAATTCCAGTTCTGTAGTTCCCTATTCCCTTCCTTCCAAGCCATGCAAAATCCAGGCTGTCAGAGCAGCTTCCACTATGGGGAGCTCAGAAGTTAGATGGCAGCACGGAGCAGACCAAAGCATCTGGCCAGAGGCACGCGCACGCCGAATCCAGACCCACATTAAATGGTTCTGAGGAGCTAAAGAACAAAAGACCCAAACACACAAAGTTATGTAACCACTTTTCTCCAGCTGAAAGACAGGTAAGATGAAATTTATTATGGCTTACTGCAGGAACATCATGGAGAAGACAGTTCCAGCAGACATTGAGTCCCACAATTTGCACCTTTCATACCGGCAAAAGCAGCGTGGAAGTCAAACAGGAAAAGTGTCTCTGGCTTGACTTGGCATCCCCAACTCTGACTGCACCGAAGTTTAGTAATAGATAACTTTTTTTTTTTAAAAAGGGCCAACTTAACTAATTAGTCTTCTTATCAGAGTTCTTTGATCCAAAGTGCATTACTCTTTCAACTCTGAGATGTCCTTACCAACATTTGTAAGGAGGAGAGGCCTCCCTCTGTCTTCCCTGGCCAGGCCTAGGGCACCCGACCTCTCAGATGAACTGCTGCGTCTGCATGTTTCGCTGCTTTGATCCCAAAGTCCACGGCTGCCCAAATATGCACTTCCACGCGGAGGAACGGCATTCCCCGTCCAAGTCAGCCCAGTGGGAAAACAAACAGTGAGGCAGCAAAACAAACGTATAGCATCAAAAAACATCAATCACCAAAGGTGTCAACTGCAGCGGCATTTGTACTCACACCATCAAAGCCAAGCAATTGTTTTCCAGCCAGCTCTGTTGGAAGGGTTATTTGTTTTACTATATAATTTAAGTGAATGTAGTTGGGAGACAGGGCTACTATGACGTAGATTTGTCTTTGAAACATCTTGAGAATCCCACATCTTTGCTGCTAAATATTTACAGAAGATAAGGAAACAGGCACAGACTATGCAACTGTGAGGGAGGTGGAGCTGGTTAACGTCTCTGTGTCGGAGCACAGGAAACTTGCAGGTGGATACGTAAGTTTAAAAAAAAGCAGAGATGGGTCCCTTCAAGATTATAACTGCAGATGGAGATGCTCAGATTCTGGAGGAAGAGCTCTCAATAATGAAATTGATTTAAGATCAGAATCTGCCCCTAAAGCACTGCTGTCACGGGGAAAAGAGCAAAACCCCGGCATGCTCCTCAGCGGCGGGGGCGGTGGGAACTCACTGCTCTGCTGTTTCAAAACACGAGGCTGTTGCTTTTGCCATCCAGGTGGTCGGAAAAGCTCAGAGGATCGGTTCAGACAGGCTGGTTGTGCAGCTGGACCCACGGGGACGCGACCTGAGCAGAGCAGCCCACCGCAGTTGGGGCTCGAGAGGGAGCTGTGGCTGCTGCGCTGCTCAAGTGACGGCTGTAAGAAATCTTTAAGATATCAATTTAAAAATCAGCGTGCTGAGCTCCTGATATCTGCCTCGTCAATGAGATGGTATCTGCTTTGCAGCAACACTTTCTTCTGGGGCTCGGATCCGGGGCTCGCTTCCATCGCGGGTCATGCCAGGGCTTGCAAAGGCTCTTTGTCCGGGGTGCTGCTCGTTTAAATGCTGCTGAGGGATTTCAAATCATTGGCCTCAGAGAATAACACAAGGAGAGAAAGTGCTGAGCAGGCAACAGGCCACAGGCTGGAGGGGATGCTGAACGATGGGAAAGCAGTTTTAGTGAGCACTCGATGGGGTGGGAAAACACGCCAAGCCCCAGCCCTATTTCCCTATCCTGACTGGGATCTCTATTTCCCATAACTGTTGGGACAGTTTAAATTTTATTAGATTTATTTACAATTCCCTGAGGTAAAAAGCTGCAAATGAGAGATTGAGGACATGCAGCCATCTCCTGAAAGCAGCGGGGTGATGCAAAGACCTGCTGGAGGCCACATGCTGTGTCCCAGGTCACCTCCTCAGCCACCAAGATCCACGTTACTTTGGGTAAGGGACAGGACAAGAAAGGTTTCCTTTCACTACGGCTACATTTGAGACTGGAGAAAGAATTTCTCCAGGAAAGTTTGGTTCTCCATTTTAGAGGAATGGCTGAAATGCAGTAGTTTCCAGTAGCTGGCTCCAGTTCATTCTTTCTTCCCACTGCTTCATAACAAGAGACTGGGAACTACCATCCTTCCAAACACTTTTGCTTTTGACCAACACAGTTTCCTCCTGTTGGAATTCCCTCATGTGTAAAATATTGTTTAAAGACTTCATCATGCCATGAAAGTATTGCAAGACCATTAGGGTGGAAGCAGCGTTGTCAATGCAGAAGCATTTCGGTTCTATTATTTAGGAAACTTCATGGAGGTGCATCTCAGAGTGAGGATGGAAATGCATCACATTCAAACCGTCCTGCTCCACCCACGCCTGTGAGCACAGAGGGATGAGGAGCTCCCACCTGCCAAACCGGGACCACGGGGACGTCCCCTGCCGTCAGCCAATGCCCATGACAAAAACATTGCTAGATGACCCTCCAGGGAGAGGCTAGGAAGGAAGGGATATTGTTTGTTTCTCTTACATCTCCCTCCCGCACTAGAAACTTTAAATTGGTTTATGTGAGTTGCAGGCTAAGCTAAACATTTTAACTTGTCAATCAACCTGTGTTTGTTGACCTAAGATTGGCAGATATGGGAGACAGTTATTAGGAAAAAAAATGAGCACAGTGGAAAAATCTTTTCTTGGGCTTTGTTTCAGCTATATCATCTTGGCATCAGCTCGGGGTCTTTTTTTCTTACTCGGTTAAATAATGCTATAAAAATAAACACACACAATCAATTCATCTCCTCAAAGACACGTGTGTGTTTAATAACGTTTCACTTGTTTACTGCAAGGAACTCACAACTCCTCACTTTATTTCACTGATTAAACTTCTTTGGAGCCAGTGAAAGCTAAGGAGGTTTGACATCTGCATTTTGCTGGGCCTTTACCGTGCTCCAGAATAAAACATTTCTTCTTTGGGGGAAGGGAGCAGGCAGCTACTGCTGAGGAGCTCTTTGCAATTGCTGTGCAGGAGTTTTGTGTAAATCTGTCCTTCCATTTGGCTCCAGGAAGGTTTAACATAAGTTTCAGGAATAAGCAGATTAAAGCAATGCAAGTATTTGCATTCTCCTTTCCAGATCAGCCACTGACCTGAAGTCCATGGGATCTCCTGGTCCACAGCATCAGCGAGAGTCAGACAAAAACCAGACAGCTTCACACCAGTAAAGCATTGCCACAGATCCATCAGCCATCCAGTGCATCTGCTGGCAACCCAACACATATTTCTGAAGGTTGCTCACAAAGGGTTGACTAAGCCACCACGGGTGACTGCGCATGACGGTCCACCACAAACCCTGAGGCCACATTACAGCATGCGGAGAAGTTCCTCTCACCCTGATTATTCTGTCTTCCAGCGTGACGGCTTCTTGTGGTCCAACCTCATATTGCAGAAGAGAATGGGAATAAAGCTCGGGGAAAGTGGTGGTGACCACAACAGGCTGACTTCACTTGGATGAGGGTGTGGAAAGACAGCGGGTATCACCATTTTTTGGGATTGCACAGAAACACTGGCGAGTTGCTATTCCCCAGAATACAACATTGCTGGTCCTCAGTTTTTGAAGCAAAAGAATGGGACAGAACCCCAAAGCAGTGTAAAAGTGATGGAAATAAGAGCACAACATTCCCAATAGCCCTTTCCTCCTTAAAATGAATTTAAGCTGCCCTTTGCAGTTTATTTAAACCCTGGGCCACCAGCAGAGCTGGTGTAGATCAGTGTGGTTCTCTTGAAGTCAATAAGGTTTATATCAGCTGAAGATTCCCTCCCTCCATCCTTAAGTTCCAAATATTATTTCTTCTGGCAGGCATTAAACTTGCATCATAGCTGGATGAAAATTGACTTTAAGGTCTCAGACAGGCAATTCCCACAGGCCAGAGGTGTCATAAATGTGGCTGGATATTTAGCAGAGGGCCACCGCTGGCAGCAGGCTTAGAAACGCCTTTCATACTTGGCCACATACTGTGCATAAGTAGAAGATGACTCCACGGTTCGCGGTAACCTACCTCCACTGCATTCCTTCCACAAAATTTAGCAGCAGGTCAGTTCTTAAAAATCCAATACTACTGGTAAAGAGAAGGGGTCTGATCCACCTCTGCCATCAAACCTCTGTTGGAGATTCCTATGTAAAATATTTCCAGCCGAGAACGGCTGTGTGTTAAAGACCCCGGACGTTATTGTGAACGACTTGGGGTACCGGCTGGTGGAGGGTTGGGGTCAAGGCTCTGGTGTCAAGGAGAGAGCCTGAAGGTCACCTCGTAGGGAACGGTGATGTGGCAAAATAAAATACAGAGAGAGAAAGCGTGACCAAGTCTGCTGCTCGCAAACGGGCATTTCTAGCTCCCTGCGGCAGTGAGCACGGGTGGGTGTGCGGGCGTCGTCCCCATCACACTGCAGGAACGGGGGGCGGCAGGCTCCGCTGCAGCAGAGGAGAAGCAGGTTAGGTGTGAGCATCTGAGCTCCAAAATAATGAGCTGTGTGTTGCAGCAGCGAGGTCTCCTCCTTGGGAGGTTTATGTGAGCTAATTAGGGTCATAAACATTTAGGGTCCTACTGAGCTCCAGCCACTGGCTGAGGCGGCAGGCAGATGCCTTTCCCGCACCACTTTCCTCATTTATAACATGGGGACAACAGCGCTTTGGGCAAACCTGTTCCACCAACTGCAAGAGAGGCATCACCCAGGGGACACTCCTTTGTATTTGTTTCACGTTGGATCAAGGAAAGGGGTGTGCTCAGTTTGCTTCTGGATCACATGTGTATCCTGGAGCTGGCGGGCAGAGACACCTCCTCGGCCACTGGAATTTGGCCAGAAATAGGGAAGAGAATGCCTCCTCCCTCCAGATATTTGTCCTGCTAAACATTTAATTACTGGAACATGTTCGCTACAGAGGCTGCCGAGATCCAGCTACCAGAGAAAGACACCCATTCCCTTAAAGCTGTCCACGGTAGAGAACATATTCTTCCTATTATCCCAGCACTACCTGGCTTTCCAGTTGGTGTTCAGGTGTTTATGTGGATCTATAAAATCCCACATCGCTTGGCTCCTGAAATCTTAGGCACGTTCTGCAGACAACGCTGCATTCACATGACTCCAGCTACGCCTTTAAACTCGTATCGTTAACTACAGGGATGCACACACACACACACACACTTGTGTCCTAGCTTAAATCTGTGTTTTGCTGGCTTCGTCCACACCAAAAGAGCTCAGCTGAAACAGAGAAACAACATGGCACGGGCCTCGCCGGTGCCTCCTGAAATTGTTGCTCTTATTCCTCCCCAACCACAGTTAATGTTACCGAGCTCAGGCTCCAACGAGAGTGTAAACGAGCGAACACAGCTGAACACACTGCTCTTGAAGCCGTATTTGTGCATGTGCCCAAAGGCTTCAGGTCAAGCACATTTTAGATATTGTAAAGATAAAATAATACAAGCCTTGGAAAAAAAAACGTTTGAAAAGTTTATGGGAAGTATGTGTTACTTCACATGGGGCAGAACACCGCCATCAGCAGCAAGATAAGATTTCTCAAAGAACAGTGTTCATGAGCATTTCAGAGGCACATTTACCCCGACTGAAATATTCATCCAAGGCGCTGAAATTTTGGTCCAGGGAGACAAGAACTTGCTGATTTCACGACACAAATGATTTCTGAGTGGAATTAGATGCAGGTAAAAATGCAGCTGAAATACCCAGTGAAGACAACATTTTGATGCACTACAAGGAACCAATTTTGGTTCTTTCTTAACTCAAGTGCCACAACTTGAGATGTTTGCTTCACTTCAGGATGCTTCTTCCAAGACAGGGGAGGGGAGAAGTGAAAAGGCAAATTACAATCCCATCCCAGCAAGGAGAAAAGACCAAGGCAAAAGCATTTCAGGGGAACTACCTTAAGCTTGTTGAACTCCGACAAGCGTCCCCCTTTCCGCTCAAATAGCCCAAGGACCAGAGGTGCTGTAATTACCCTGCAAACCCCTATGTCATTTGCTGGACCACAATATTTTTCTTGCTCACTGTGCTCTCTTTCTTAAAGACAGATTTGCTCTGTTGATGAAGACATGAATTATCCTGGTAGAGGCTTTCCAAAAAAACATTTTATTTTAAAATGGTGGGGAAAAACCTAAACGATGCCAATGCAACCTATTTATTTTGTTTTAGAGAGGTGGTGTCCCTCCTCTTTATGCCAGTGACATTTAACTGCAAGATATATATTAGGAGCCCGATGAAAGCCTCCATGTGTGAGGAGGAAGGTCACAAGGGAGATGAGTTTGCAGTCATTAGCCCTGGCCGCAATTGCAAATCTACCTCAGAGGTTAACACGCCTTGTTACAGTGGGTTTTCAGAAGATGGACTGTAGGATTAAGTAACCCCTGGGTGGTCCTTCAGGGTCAGATGAAGGGATATTTCCACTAGCTATATGTCAGGAGGGCTAGTTTTCAAAGAGCTTCAGTTTCTACTTACTCCCCCACCCGTTCCCACTGGCAGCCGGGGTGCTTGTCCTGCCGGGTGACTGGAGGGACAGGTTACAGCCCCACAGGACACAGTCCACCTGGGACAGCCCTCAAGGGGCTCACTGACCATGCAAACCCCACCCGTGCTCTGCAGCTCCATGTCGAGGTGAGCACAACCAGGTCAGCAGCAGCCTTCGGGCTACCAGGAGCTGAGAGAGGAGATGAATGGGGGCTGCAGACTGCCCCACTTCAGACTGTGGAAAGCAAGAGAACAAGGAAAGGAAGAGAGATAGAACCTGCATTTGTCCATGCACGTGCAAGAGAGCAGGGAGCAAGAGCTGTTTCCACCTCAGCTTCCCCTCCAGGGGCTTTTCACCCATGTGGCAGCCAGAAAGCCCACGTCCCTACCAAACAGCACCACATCTGCCAGGATTTCACCCTTACAAGAAAGCTCTTCTCCTGGCATCTCCTGCCCATGGGTCTGATGTCTCCTCCAACAAGAGATCTCTTTCAGCTTTGTGTCTCAGAGGCAAGAGGTTTCAGACTTTCTCTGGAGGGCAAAGCCTTCCAAGCCATCGCAGGATGCTGGTTCCTGTCTCCTCCTCGCTCACTGGAGCTTTGCTTTTTCTTTTCCGGGAAGCAAAGCATCAGCACAGCTCCCCGCTCAGCCTCCCCTGGGAGAACAAACAAACCAACACCTTGTGAAAGCACCTGCAGCACGCTTACGTGTGTGCGAGCCATGCAGCTATGTCTGCTGCAGAAACCTTGAGCCTGCAGCACGGAGGAGCCCTTCTTATTGCGGAGGATAAGACAAATGGGAGAGGAACAGGACCAGGTCTGCCTTGCTCTGCTCTTCTTCCCACCAGTGAAATGCCGCTGCCACCGTAATGCTCTGGAAGTGCTATGAAGCAAACCGCGGCCACTGTTGTGACCCCAGGGAGTGGGGTGGGCACTCCATGGTTTGCTTCACCTTCAGCACTGCTTGCGCAAGGGATTTGTTTCCAGTCACGGGAGGAGGAACCACCTCTGGAAGCCAGAAAACAGTTAAGCCCCACCTGTGGCCATGATGGAGGGAGCAGCGTTACCTCCAGCACTTGTCACCATGGGCAGTGCGCTTGTCCCACACCGGCTGTGTGGGTTTTCACAAAGGGTTGGAGTACGGGGAGTGGGCAGCTCCCCTCGGTTCCCTGGAGTACAGGATCGTCGGGCAGATCACAGGCAAATATTTAGACACCAGCACACACAACCAGGCATTCTCTCAGCTCGTTCACGCAGGGGTACAACATTGAATCAAGCCCTGGGCAGAAAACAGCAGCTCTGCATTGAAGAATCATTGTAGAAAAGGCACTGCTGGCTCCTGGCTACGCAAAGGAAAGCGGGTGCTGTATCGCGCAAACGTCCCCAGCCGGTTTCTGGGTGTAAGGCTTCTGGGGCTTTCTTATTTTCTGTCTTCCCCGAAGTTTCCTGTGTCACCACTTCAGTTACGTAAAAACTCAGCTGACACAACTGTAATGGTCTTTTCTGCTCTTAATAGCAAGACTCTTCTCCAGAGTTTTTTTTAAAAAACTCTATCATCTCTGAAGGGTCCTGAAGAGGACAGGATCTCTGTGCCTTACTGAAGTGATAACTGTAATTGAGACAGTCTCCTGTAATAGTTCTTCTTGCTCTGCAAGTGTTATAGGCACAAAACACACACACAAAAAAGAGATTATTACAGCTGAAAGCCAAGCAGCGACATTCTTAGACTCAGTACAAATACTGGCTGGTAGAGTCAGCCCTAACTTCAGCCAAACGAGCCAGCAAGAACTGCAGACTGCTGAGAAATGAAAACGGAGTTGAAACAGAGGTAGGACTTGCCCTTGTCCTTTACTCAAACAACATAAACCGCTCATCATCAAGGTTTTGGGTTTTTGGTAGCACACACACAGCTTGTCCTGATCAAGAACACGATGGCTCCAGGAGCGCTCCTGAGCCCATTCCCTCGCCAGGTCCCCGCACTCCGGGCAGATGTTTTCATGTCACTGCTGGAAACGTTGCAGGCAGCTTCAGCTGCCCCAGCTGCTTAGAACAAGTGTCTCCTCTGGGACACCGAGCAGAAGGGTGAAGGCTTCTGGAGCTGTAACTATACAAAACCAGTCTGCTTTGGAGATAACAAGTTGTACAACTGTACTTTGGTTTGAAGCAACGTGGTCTGCTCCTTGCATCGCATACCACCAAAGGAGAGCCATCTCCAGGACGTCCTTGGTCTGTCTTGGCTCAGCCACGTGACGTTTGCTTACACAGCATCCCTCTATAAGCAGCGTATTCACTCTGGTCAAGTGGCCCAGCTGGGGACCGCTTCATTTCTGAAAGTACAGGCTGAGGGCACTGTGGGCCTCCATGTCCATTCCAGAGGCATCCGCTTCACGTCCTGCTGCACACTGCAGCTTTTCTGTCACCTCTTTTCCTACAGCAGACAGGGCGAAGCCCGACGCTCAGTAAATCACTAGTGAAGCAGCGTGTCTACAGGCAGCATCAACTCATGTGTGACCCGAATTGCTGCTCTGATTCAGCCACGCTTGAAAAAACCAAGCAGGGCAGACGTCAGGTGGGAGCGCGGTCCATCCGGACGCTCCCTTTTGGCAGCAGTGGATGAAGATCAAATAACTTGGCATGGAATCAGGTGGAGAGGCCATAAATCTCCAGGGTTTCTTAGAAACTGCCCTTCTTTGTTTGCTTTCTTCATTTCTCTTCTTGACCCCTCTTTCTCGATGTTTGATTTAAAGGAACAGCTCGAAAAGTCCCACCACAACTTAGCTGCTGGACTGGCACAAACAGGAACACTGCCAGTGGGTGAGACACCTACTTCTGACCCTACCCAGCGTGAGGACTTCTAGTGTCTTGCCTAGACAGACACCTTTACCTCGCTTCAATTTGAAACTGATCTGCCCACAACACGGATGCGTTTAGCTCAGAAAGGTGGGCTTCTTTAAGGTCAGACTATCCATATCCATTCCTCTGGATTTTCTACCCAAGCCTGCCATCTCACTAGACTTAACAAAAAAATACAACTTTATTTTGGCTGCGGAGCTTTCCTGCCCTTTGGGGACGGGGAGAGAAGCTGTACTGTGCAGCCATTGTTCCTGACAGTCCATTTACCCGCATGAAACCATCCATTCATCACCGGGAGCCCATCGAACAGAAACTGTCCTCAGCTCTGGCTCGCACAATAAATACACAGCATTTCAGCACTGCGGATTTACATTCACAGCGTGTATCCGACACAACACGCGTTTGCCTTGGATCCCTGGATAACATATTCACAGCATCGCTGGGTTTGCTACTGTCCCAGCCTCTGAGTAGCTGTTCGTTCAGCTCTCTTACCCAGTTACTCATACAATCTCCCTTTTATCGGAATCAATTGCACTCCCCTCTTCCACTAAAAAAAAAAAAAATGTTGGAGAAAATAGATAGCGACCTTTTTCCCCCTCTCAAACAGAACTTCAGAGGTCATTTTAATTTCAGCCTCCTTTACACACATGAGACGCTCCACCTCATTTTTAGATTGCCAAGTGCTAGGAGTCTCATCTAAAAGATGAAATATTGTTACATGAAAGGAACGAGGGAAAATGAATTCAAACAGATAAACACCTGTTTTTTCTAGGTTCAAAATTAATTCCTATTTGTAAGGTTAAACCGCCTAACACTTGAACATTTTGATGAGAGGAAGAATTAAATCCATTATAATGAAATAAATAAAAAAAAAAGTTGTCAGGGAAGAATCTCAGGATGCACTGCTAAAAAAGAAACCTTTAAACAACTCTTTAAACAACTGAAGAAGTTGCTGAAGAGTAATAAGATCACAGTTTGAGCGTTACAAGTTGAGCTCCATCAAAATGATGGCCTGTAATCACAAACACCGATTTCAATATTCCTTTAGTCCTTCAAACAGAAATGTATTGTTTAACTGACAGACCATCAGTATCTACTGTAACAAGAAAAACACCTTTTTATTTTGGGATGTAGGAAGTAGAGGAATTTTTCCTTTGAAAGATGGTATGGAAAATTCAAAATGAGAATTCAGTGAAAGAAGAAAAGACTAGGAGACAAGTGAGATTTTTTTTTTTCCCTCTTTTTTTCAGTCCCAGTTTAATCCATTCGACTTTAAGTCAAATCAAGACAAAAGTACACAGTAACATGTTTCTCCTCCCTGGCAGGACAGCTACCTGGCAATTGAGAAAAAGGTTAAAACCCAGAAATAATTGCAATCTTTCTCCTAGACTGCTGCCTCAGAGCAGGAACATCCCCTCAGGGCTGGGCTTCCAAATCCCTGCCCCTGGCTCATTTCTGAGGGTCAGTGCTGCTGCTGCCCACGATAAGTTATCTGCTTGTGTGTGTGGATTTGAAAAATGGGCACGCAGATCGAAAACAAATCCCAACACAACAACAAATGGCTCTCTCAAAAGTCTTACTGTGTTTGTCAGTCCTTTTTGATGTGCTTACATTGCAAAAGTTATTACTGAGCATGGAACTGGTTTCCTGAGAGACACATCCTGCTGTGGTGGGTGGGTGGATGGTGGATTTGGAAGAAAAAAAAAAAAAAAAAAAAAAA
>JAAGAY010000307.1:0-11282 GCA_011801015.1 Ardeotis arabs | reverse complement strand
AAGCAGAAAGCCATTCTAAAAGCTCTCCAAATTATTCAGTGACCGTTAGGTGTTTTTATGAGTTAGGCTAGTACCTTTCTTTTCAGCCTCAAATGTTTGAGTTCAGTAAGTGTCTCAGGCAGGGCAAACAAGCTGGCACTTGGTGGAAATCGTGATTGCTCTGGAGATCCTGTGCTAACAGGGGAATATGACGTTTTTAAGGTGTGGGCATAGAACTGAATATGTTTTTCATACAGAGATTTCTGGAGATGGCATATACAGATAATATTTAATACAATCTAAATTGCTAGCTGGAATCAGGGAAAGGGCTGTTAACAGACGTGTGGCACAACAGCAATTTTCTACCTCACTGTACTGCAGTCATGGAAAATTCTGCTGAAAGCATCTGGCTACAGAATCCATTACAATTTATCAATTAGGCTTGCTTTCACTCCAAAGGCTCAGTTTGAAGCATGCCTTTGGGGCTGTGCAAAATTCTTACTTGAATGCATGGGCACGAGAGTGCAGGATTTGGCCTTCAACACCAAAGGGTCCTTAACGTGGTCAGTCAACTCCTGGGTCCAATAGTGCAGGCCCAAGAGCTTGGAGAGGGGCGCAAGAGCTCTGCTCTGTGCACGGGCTGGGTGTCTGCATGCAGTACAGGCTACGTGGCCTGAACCAGATGCACGATTTACAAGCTCAAACATATTCCATCCATTTTAGAGGGCTTTAGCACCCTCTGAGAGTGGTTGGAGCAGGATTAGAGTGAAGTAGTGCGAGCCCTCAGTTGTGGACGCTTATCTGTTTTGTGAATCCTAGGTTTTTGGCAAGGGATGTCTTAAGGCAGCGGCCCCAGTCCACAGCTGAGCTGTAATACATCTCAGTTACGTATGAATGTCAGAGATGTATCAGGTGGAGATTTCAGAGGCACAAAAGTGAGGGTGTCACCCCCAAATCATGTGTGAGCAAAGATTCAGGCATGAAGAACAGTGCTCAAGATTTTAAGGATCGATTTGGAAATGGTACAGTTTAGTTTGTGTTTTGAGGAATCTGAGCTTTGTTCAGTTTCCTGGAAGTTGAACTGGGCAGTTTGTTTTCACGATTCCAGCTTCTGACTGGATTAATATTTACACACACTTTCAGAGATCAGTATCATAAGCTTTTCAGAAGAAAAACAAGAGAATAAAAAAAGAAAGAAAATTTTTGATTTATATTTCAAGCTGACTTCTGTGATTATTTTTTTTAATTCTCTCTTTCTTAGAAAAATCTCAAACCTGCATTGGACAGGTGAGGTCAATGACATTATCAAAGACTGAAAATGCTTTGAGTGAGATGAACATCAAAATCCTGTGCTTTGGATAGTTTCCATTGCAAAGAAGTAGAAAGAATCATCACTTATGTGACATATTTAGATTACTTAAGTTAATGAGAACGGATTTGCTGAGATTTAAAGCAAAAAATTTCCAAGATTACAGACAGGAGACTTACAGAATAAACTGAATGCCAACCCAGCAGCAAAAAATGTGTTTCCAGTTTAGTGGTTTTTTTAAAACCTGCCACAACACTGAAAAATCAAGGTGATGATGCAGTTGTTCTGTTATGGTCCTCTGTGCAGAAATTTCCCCCCCCCGTTGCATACTCCTGTGGCATCAAATGCATTTGTGACCCCATAAAAATCATCTAGATCAGAAAGGCTGTAAGAAATCTAATGTGAGATTTTGCGCTTTCACAGAACAAAACTTGTCTATCTCCCTGCTGATTTTCTCTCGTGGCTATATTATTCCTCATTATTTTTACTTTCTCACTGGCATTGTACTTTCACCAGCTGGAACGGCTCAGTAAAACTCAGAGAGGTGCAATGTAGCTACGCCACAGAAAAGTGCATGCACAGGTCCACACATACACAAGCACATGCAGCAGGTTTTGTTACTGTCTCTCTTCCCCTACACTTCTTTTCTACTGGAACATCTAATGTGAAATGGAGATGTGTGTGATTATTATCTCCTTGCTGTGCAGCCACAGGGGCTTCTTCCCTCAGGGCTGGCAGCAATGTTTAGAGGAGCATTGCGGGAATGTGCATGGCTCTTGAACACTGAATCGGGGAGAGGAGGAGGTATGTCCTCAGCCACCAGAGAGAACCATTGCAAAACAAGGAATTATTTTGCCTCATTCTCTGATGAATTATAGCTCCTCTCCATCTGGCTCCTTTGTGAAAAAAAAAATCACATCCCTTACCTTCACTTTGCATTTAGGTGTGAATGTCTTTCTTATTGCCCAGAGTACATCCTCTCTCCTCACCTTTCTGCTTTCAGCCCCTCTCTGCCTGCTCTCTACAGCTCTTCTCTTACCTTCTGACAGTCAGGTTTTAGTCCCTGAAGATGATCAGAGGGCTGGAGCACCTCTCCGATGAGGACAGGCTGAGAGAGCTGGGGCTGTTCAGCCTGGAGAAGAGGAGGCTCCGGGGAGACCTTCCAGTACTTAAACGGGGCTTATAGGAAAGATGGGGAGAGGCTGTTCAGTAGGGCCTGTTGTGACAGGACAAGGGGTAATGGTTTCAAAATAGAGGAAGGTAGATTTAGATTGGATATTAGGAATTTTTTTTTTACAATGAGAGTGGTGGAGCACTGGAACAGGTTGCCCAGAGAGGTGGTGGATGCCCCATCCCTGGAAACATTCAAGGCCAGGCTGGACAGGGCTCTGAGCAACCTGACCTGGTTGGAACTGTCCCTGATCCTTGCAGGGGGGTTGGACTCGATGACCTTTAAAGGTCCCTTCCAACCCTAACGATTCTATCATTCTATGATGCTTCCTCTTCAGAGCCTGTATTCTTGTCCTCTCTGCTCATCATGACTTCTTTTTTAAGGCTTTACAAATCGTTGGACCCCTCTCTTGTTCATCTTCAGCGAGTCCTCTTTCACATCTGCCTGTTCTCCCTCGTTCTGTGCCTATAATGAGCTCCTTCCTACTATGCCTTCCTGTTCTACCCAAGTTTGCTTCCTTTGCAAAACCTTTATGGCTTTGTTAAAGAATTATGACTTCCTCTTTCAGTCTCTCAACTACTAAATAATTTACCTGCACAACAGATTTAATCTTATTTTGAAACTTTTTTGGAAAACAGCACTGAATATACCACATTGATACAAGTGTATACTGCAGGACAAGTTCCTCCTGCAATACAGCCAGGATGGGAAAAGACGCTGTTTCTTCTGTTAACTTTTTTTTGCATGATTACTACTCTGGTTAAAACCATGAGACAATAAGGGATAGCTCTGAGAAATGGCACAAAATTTTAGGAATTACCTTTCTCTCAGGAATCAACTAGGTAAAACACCACTAAGAATGGTTTCATCACAGTAAAGTGAGAATTGCTTTTACATTAAAAGGCAATGTTAAAATGTACATTCAAAAATTTGATAAATCAGGCATAAGGTTAGGTAAATAAAATACAAGTTGTCATCATCTTAGAGTTTAGAGTATACAGAACTCTGTCCTTGCCTGTCTTTGATACAATCAGTTTACATCACTTTAACAAAGCATTAATATAAAATCATCCTAGGAAGAAATCTTGTTTCCAGGGTGGTATTATTAAAGTACTTCAAACGTTTGCATTGCTGACACTGTTCAGGCTTTATGATCTATTACCAAATGCCTATATAAAGTAAAAAAAAAAACCCAAAACCAACAAACCACAAAACTCCATAAACAAAAAAAATCCCATTGCTTTTTACAGACAAGATCACTGACACAAGGTTTTATTCAGTGCTTATGAATTTGTTCAGAAAATTAGGACCTGATTTTCAAAGTTCTCCTGCTATAGAGATGCTAAAAAAACTAATTTTTTTTTTCTCAGCTTTGCTCCTACTATATTCTACCTCTCCTGATTCAGGTGGGCTGGAGAACATAGTGATTGGAAAAGAAATCTGGTAAAAAATGAGAACCAGAGGAGGCCCACTCCTCCTCCTACTGAAGTCAGTAGAAACATTTCCATTACCTTCTGCAATCCTTGCATCCAGATGCTGACAAAAACAGCTCCAGGTTTCCCATAGAATCATCCCAATTTTTGGGGGGCTGAATGTCAACCACTGTCTTCAAACATGATTCTACTCTACCTGCTCTCCAGTTTGCACTTTGGTGCACGCCTACATCTTCCCCTACTTGCTCTGACTTCGGTTGTAAACAACAAGAACCTCATTTTTAAAATCACCCAAAAAACCCCACAACAAAACCATCATTCAGTATTCCTTGCTGAAAGATGGTAGAAACAGAAACATTGGAAGATTATCCTGAAACAGTGGATGAGTGAATGGTGGATGTTAGTTTGACCACAGACGCACATTTTTATATCGATATATGTACATACATACACATTCATCATCTCTATATATACATTATAAATATAATAATAAAATATTGTAAAAATATGAATTTTGCTCAAATACCTGACAAAAGTGGCCTAATCTTATGTTACATTTATGTGACCTATCCAGTTTATATGATGGCCTTGTTAGGAGCCCTAAAAGCTACACTTACAATTGCTAAAAACAAAGAGTGTGTCTTTCTCAGAGTCACCTGGGGCCGTGCCAAGAAGTTAGGTTGGAGGTGGGCCCTTGTATCTCAGCATCAGGTTGAAGGAGTGAGCAAAGTTGTTGGCCCGCATGCAGCTGTCGGTCTCCTCTGCCATGGGCAGGAGGAAGGCCAGGAGCAGGAGGAGCAAGAGGAGCAGTTGCAGTGGTAGTGCTGCCCAGCACACTCGATGCAGGAATGAGCGTGTGTCTCCAGAGCGCTCCTGGAAAACACAAACCGAAGAGCAACTCAGAATAATAAAGGCCTGGGGAGGTACATTGCAATGACATCAAACTGCCAGGCAGAGGGGCAGAATAACCCATGTTGTCCTTGCCCTAGGATCCAGCCTGGGTGCCATACGCTGAAGCTGCTGCTGTCTTTTAGGAGAATATTTCACTCTCTTAAAGAATTCACTGCTGCAAACTCTTTTCTTCTAGCAGAAAAAACCCTGATGACTTTCTTGCAGAAGAAAACAACTGCCTCGAAGCCCATTTTCCAATTACAATGTGGTGGTTACAAATGCTCACACCAAACCTGCTGACTGGTCTCCTGACCATCAGCATATGGCACAGAAAGTCTGTGTTAGTAAGTCTTTTGTCAGTAAAATGAGAGTGCTGATGCTTGGAGGAGAGAAGCCAGCCTTCTGTCTCCATCAGCAGAAAGGAGCTTGGTTTGTAGCTCAGCTCACAGTCATCTCCGCAGCTGCAATGTGCTCTTTGTATCCTGACTTTGGGGTCCATGAGTTTGCAAGTCAGAAAAAATGCCCTGCAGTGCAGCTTACCTCAGCATCTCTTATACTTTACCATGCACATCGTAAACTTTTATGTGATGCAAGAGAGTGAGAGAAAACACAACACTGACAGTGAAGAGGACGTAAAGTCATATGTATTGCTAAGCAGTCAGAGGAGGGACACAAAAAAGTCACATTGCACTTTCCTTTGTGCTCGTGCAAATCTAGAGTAGCTCAGTTATCCTTATTAATTTAATTGGGATTAGCACAAACAGGAGTGAACATATTTGGAGCTACAGAATTCAGTAAAGATTAAGAAGTGAGATTTCCACTGGCAGGATTCCTGGATATCTCCTGCCAATGAGCTGAACTACATGCGTTTCACAAAAAAAGGCCAGGTCAACTATCTGTAAGGGAGTCCTGGAAAAACAGGGCTCAATAATCCATTAATTTCATCAAACATGAATTTATACTCAGAACACAGAAATACCGCTTAATGCTGCTAAAGCATTAGTACCAACCTACAGCACAAAAATCAATGCAGAACGTCCACTGACATGGGACCCACGTTTTCCACAAGAGGAAGTTAATTTGCTGCGTTCAAGCCACAGGCAATGTCAGTGCTGCAGCAAAACTGGGGCCTCTGGCTTCTACTGGATGCTTGATTTAAAAGGCAATGCCTTTGTCCCACTACATCATGAACAGTCTGTGGGAACCTCCAGCAGAATGATGGTGGAGGAAAGTGATTACCCTTGCTATTTTTTAAGGGTGTCTTATAGTCAGTGCCAAAACTGCTATGTGTAAGGGCAGCAGCCACAACTCTTGGTCAGAGCTTTCTGGGCTTGGCTCTGTAATGCCATGAAACAGCCACTCCTCGATGTAACCAGTACAAACCAATGAACTATCACTGACAGCTTCTGTTTTCATTGATCATTTCTCATTCTTAATTCTCCATTGCATCCCTAACATGCAGCAATATGACAAATACATTTATTATAGTGTCCCATCTATAAGGAAAAAAGCCTTTTCCAGGTTCCAGAAACCATGGACAAGTTTGTTTGTATGCACTAACAGGTGTAGTTCTGTTTGTGGGAGATCAGATTAGAGATACCTCTGCCTTGGGAATTCAAACCATGCTCTTTCTTCTACCACTAAAATGTAATAAGACTTAATGCTGATGCTGTTAAAGGGTAGGATCTTGTGACTGACTGTTCAACAGTTCATTATGGCTGGAAGTTTCAAAAATATTTTCTCACAAACTCAAACTAGGAATTAGAAGCCCACCTCTCAGTGACACAGTTGTGAGAAGGTACTGCCAGTCTTCCTAGCAGCACCTAAAATTTTTGCTTTACAGCTGTCAATCCTTTAGCATTGGTTTTGAAAGCTATTTCAATCTGAAACTATACTTTCATTGCCAAACCAGCTGCAACATCTGTCTTCCCAGTTATCTCCTTCTGCCTATGAACTGGTGGGAAATAACTGGGCTTTTCCAGTTGTGCTTCATCTCTGTTCCTGCCACAGCCCAGGGAGCAGGTCTCTTAGGGTCGCTCAGGTTTATGATTGGCTTCCTGTGATGACCACACCGCCAATTAGTCACTCATGTTGTTCCTACCCCAATTCTTTTACCGATCCAGCATTTGTTTCAGAGCAGGGTCACTGACTCTGCCCTGATCTCTAAAGCAAAAACTATTAATACAACTCTAAGAAATGGGATGAGATTGAAATTTTCTTTATTAAGTGCCTTGGTTTTAGATCTACTGGAAGGCTGTGTAAAATAGTATTGTTTTTCAAAGCTCATCCTCCAGAAAGAATTAATGTGAAATGGCTTTATTAACAAGCTATCAGTTCTCTCACTTTCTGCAGGGCAAGATACTCAGGCTAACCGTAGCAGGTCCTAGCATTAGAAAAATCTGTGGAGGGACATCTTCCTGGGGCCAGAACTTCACAGAAGGAGAAATATTTTGTCTTTATCTGCTGCTTCTCTCTCACCTGCTTGCTGGGTTTATAGGCATTTGTGTTTCACGAATTTTTGTCTTTGCTGCCCAGCTTCTCTATTTTGTTTGATCACACAGCAAGGTCAGAATCTTGTATTTCTGACTCCATTTGTTGCCATGGGAATGACTCTGCTGTCACAAACATGGTATTACGATGTCTCTGCAGGACTGAAGATGAGGCACACACGAGCTGTGAGGGTTTGGTGCTTTCAGCATATTTGCAATGATAAGCCCTTAATATATGAGGGCCCCAACCTGCACATACTGAAATCCATGGGAGATTTATCATTAACTTCAGTGTCTGCAGTAGGATTATGCAGAGAGACAACTAAATAAAGTCAGGATTGGGAACTACTTATTCATGGAGTTCAGCAGATACCCTTACAAATGGATTCATTACTTACATGCCCAAGTTCTGGTGTTCCTGTGCAGATGACTTCTACATTAGTTCTGTTGCTTTGTGCTTGCTGGAATAATTGTGGGGTTTTTTTTTGTTTTTTTTTTTGGTGGTAGCATTGCTAGAGGTATTATTGTTTAAGGATAGAAGATTCTGAAGAACACACAGTAGCTTTTAATGATACAGTTGAAAAAAGCCGGGAAGCTTTTGGGCACCGATTCCCTCTCCCGAGTGTGAAAAAAGAAGTACTTCAATTTTACTAAGACTAAGTCAAGGTATTTTTTTAGGTCTGTGCTGAGAGAAAGAGCTGCTTTCAGGCTGTGGTGACCTCAGACTATGGCACCACCAGTGAACTCAAGAGGCCAAAGTTCAAACTTTTGCTCTGTTGGGCTCAGAGTGATCAAGGCTGTATGAGTCTAGTTGGAATCAGGACCACACTCTCAACCATTTAGCTCATCATTTTGGGTTAGAAAAGGGCAATCTGACATAGTTACACCTTTGCAAAAGACAGTTTGAACATGTCATTTCCATATGAGTTTAAAGGCGATAACCATGACCCTTGCTATGCAGTGGAATTCTCCTTCTCCAATCACTCCAGCTACCGGCATCAGTACAGCTACTACCCAGCACCCACAGTGCCTGCAGTACGTGTGTCGGATTTAGGCTCTGCAAAATATTCTGAAACCAAATCTTCCTCTGAGGAAAACTGGAAAAGCTCCAGTGCAGTCAACAGAACTTTAATTTCCACCATCTTAGAATAACAGCTGGAATACCTGGATATTGAGCCAAAGTGTCAGAGACATTTTTGAAACACAAATGGAAAAGGAATAGGTTGACATTGAAAAAGAAAATATACTTTTAAAGTTCACCATTGAGGATAAATGTCCTTCCCCTTTCTCCCTCAAAATACCAGGACAAACAAGGACTGTCAAGGGGTAGATGCTGTGTTTTGTGTAATGCTAAATGCATGCTTGTTACCAAATGAACCGCACTGGCTGTGAACGCTCAGATTTGTACTTGATTCATGTTGGGGCGTTTGAATGACAAGGATCGGTTTAGATCTAGGGAGTCCTCAGCACTTAAATCTGTTTGCAGTTAATAACTCCCTACCAAATGCACTGTGAAAAATCACTTGGATGGGAAACAGCAGAAAAGCACTTTAGAACTTGCTACATAATATTCCTGTGTAAGTTGCTGAAGTGCTTTGCTAAAAATCAGCGTAGTCCCTGGTTTACTATTGACCACATTCCAGAATATATGAAACCACACAGTTAATCTAGCTATTTGAGGGAGCAGAGGAATATAGTATCGCACACCATGCTCATTAGTTGCTTGTTGCTGCTGCTAGTATGTCACCAGCATGCCTGACAAAAATCGTACCTGCACCACTGAATCAGTGATCCAGTAGAGAAAAAAACATTTAGTCTAGATTAATTCCTGTTACCTTAGAGCATTTCACTGAGAGACTATCCTCATGCACTGCTGTCTGAAAACTCCTGCTCTCCCCATGGATAAAGGGACCAATGGCCTAGGGTCCTACAGACACTATACAGACAGAGACACCAACAGCCATGCTGCTTCATGCCCGTACTGTATCCAGCCCAAGCATCCTATATTCTACAGTAAGTGGTGCAGAAGATGTGTAGGTACCAAGGTAAACATAAATAATTTCTCCTTAATATTCTCAGTCTCCAACAGCTTTCAGCTCAGGCACTCTCCTAGTCTAGTTAACACTCAATGAATCTTCCAGATACTTATGGTCTCCCCTTGAACCTATACAAACTTTAAAAGTCCTCAATATCCTTTAGCAAGGGGTTCCACAGGTCATGTGGAACTGACATGAAGAACAAATCCCTTGTGTTAACTTTGAACTTAGTTCCTAGTTCTTTCTTGTGGAAGAGGTGGAGAGTCAGTGCCTAACTACACTCTCTGCACCAGAGCTGGATACTACTGGCGGAGTTGGATACTACTGTCGCCACAGAACAGAGCGTCCAGCATGCTCTGGGGCAAAGCTGTGGCTCATTCCCGTACACCACAGCAGGAACTAGGAGTTTGATACTGTCCATCAGAGGTTATGTGGCCTCTGCAAAAGGACAGTGATCCACTGGGTTCAGAACTGTACTTTCCTAAAAGAAAACACTGCCCAGGTTAGGCAACTGGCAGTGAGGAGTGAGTAAGGGTGGCTGGGACCCCTTTGAGTCCTGTTCTTATCATTCTCCATTGCATAAAGAGCTACTAGAATGAATGTGCTGAAGGGAGGTTAACTGAGGTCACACAGCAATTTTAGCTCTGACATTTTCTATCTTCAGATTGCTTGACTTTGCAGCCTTAATGTTCTTTTCAATTCTGAAGAGCATAAGTGTATGTATGTAAATAAGTAAGTATATAGGCAAATTACAGGCTTTGTTTTCTCCCTTTGGGGAGATTCTGGAATCCCTCAACTCGGCTGGATGATAAACTAGACTCTTTGATGAAGGCTTCATTTCAAAGAAATGGAAAACAAGGAAAAGCTAGCAGTTTGAGGTTTCAGCAGTCACTTATGGCAGATATTTCAGAATTTCTGCTGCAAAGAACTAAGTACTGTGCCACATGCTACTGTGATACAAATGGATTTGTACAGGTTAGCTTCTGTGGGCATATACAACTTGACACGCTTTTAGGAGAAGCATGCCACATGACAAGGGCTAAAGCCTGATCTGTTAAAGTAGCTCTGATTTCTATATTTCTCCAGGCCTAAGCAAGCAGAAAAATTCCCTGGTTTGATCCCATCTTCAGCACATAAGCAGTGGAAACTACTTACTTTTTATCTGGAAAGTGTGTGTTATATGTGATAAAAGTTAGGCAGCACTGTGGAAGATCAGTAAAGTAGTAGGTAGGATGGGTCGTTAAAAATATCTTACTTCTATGTTATAAGAATATGAAGGTCAAACTTCCAGTGAGGTAATTTTGAAGCACATTTTCGTATCTAATAGCAGTTAGTGAGTTCAACAGTTTCTGAGGTATCACAAGCGAAGTATTTGCAAAAGGTTCAGGACAGGGTAAGAGGTTTTCAAACCAGTAGCACTAGTTTTGGCTGGGACAAAGTTGACTTTCTTCAGAGTAGCTTGTATGGGGCTATGTTTTGGATTTGTGATGAAAACAGTGCTGATAACACACTCATGTTTGAGTTCTTGCTCAGCAGTGCTTAGACAGCGTCAAGGCTTTTTCTGCATGTCAGGCTGCTGCCAGTGAGTAGACTAGTGAGGCATAAGAAGTAGGGAGGGGACACAGCCAGAATAGCTGACCCCAGCTGACCAAAGGGATATTCCACACCATATGACAACACGCTCAGCAATAAAAGCTGCGGGGGGGGGGAGTTTTACCAGGGCTGCCGTTGCTTGGGGACTAGTTGGGCATCTGTTTGCTAGTGGTGAGCCACTGGAGTTTTTTTGTATCTCTTGTTTTCTTTGGGTTTGTTTTCCTTTCATTCCTTCGTTTAATTATTAAACTGCCTTTATATCAACCCTCGAGTTTTCTCACTTTTACCCTTCCAATTCTCCCCCACATCCCACTGCGGGGGGAGTGCGTGAGCAGCTGTGAGCGGCTGAGCTGCTCATGAAATTTAACTGAATCCAATTAA